>WOXC01009154.1:0-32500 GCA_011680675.1 Gymnobelideus leadbeateri
TTGAATTATAATATCATCAAGGATTAGCTAAATATAATATTTTAAGAACTATTTATCAGTATAAATCTATGATATTTCTTCCTGCCATCATTAATAAGGCAGAGTGTCCCAAAAGTCATAGTGTAATTTTAAATAATTTCAAACCCCACTAAAACTTTTGGGACACCCCATATGTCTTATATGAATCAGTCTAAATAAATCACTCTAAATAAACACTTAGCAACTCAAATACTTTGAGAAGCAATTTTTGTATAGCAACATAATTAGTTCTGATTGTGCTGACTTACTGAATAACAACATTACTAAGGAAGGGTGTTTAAAAGGATAGGGACTGTACCTGAGATTTCGCTGGTTTAGGGAACACCCAAGTAAGTACACTTCCTCCATCAATGTAGTTCCTCATCTTTTCCACAACACTTAATCTTAGAAAGTTCCCAAGAGGGTCACACATCAAGGATGAATCAGAGGTTAGACTGGAACCCACATTTTCCGGGTTTCAACTCTCTATCCCACTATATCACGTTGCCTTTCTGCACCTATAGAGAATACACACAGATTTGTGATTTTTGTCCAACAAGAGACACTTTCTTAACATGTAGTTTTTGCTCCCCATTGCCCCCTTTAGGCCCCTCCTTCAGCTTTCACCTTTCTTGCAGGATCACTCCAGTCTGTCTAGATTCTAGTGACTATCATCCATGAACTTTCAAATTAGTCTTTACTCTTTATCAGTTCAGTCCTTAGAAATCCCAGGCATTGCCTCTTCCCTTTAGAAGGAAGGGAATCCAGAATCTAAATAATCAGGTCCACATGGTAGCTGATGTCAAATCATTGCAGGCCACAGTGTGTCTCTTCAAGTGAAGAAGTGACCATGAAAATCATGGCACCAGGAACATCTTCCAGGTCATTATAATACCTCAAGGTCATCTTGTAGTAAAAAAAAAATCCATTTTTTATCATTTAGAGAAAAAGACTATTACCTACTTGCAGGTAGCCTGTTTAGTGCTAAGGTCAATGCTGAGAATTGCCCTATAAATCCTATACTTTCTAGGCAGTGAAGCAGAAAAGAGTTCTAGACTTAGAGGTAAGAAGACCTGAGTTTGAATCCTGCTGCTGACACTTAGTAGCCATGTCGTCTTTACCTCTCTTTGCCTCAATTTTCTCTTAATAGCCTCTAAGGCTCCTTTCAGTTCTAAATTTGTGATCCTATTAAATCCCCTCCTTTCCTTGAAGAGCTGGAGGCCACAACTAGAATATTTCTTTTTTTTTTTTTTTGCTTTTTGGAGGACAATTGGGGTTAAGTGACTTGCCCAAGGTCACACAGATAGTTTTGTGTGTGTGTGTGTGTGTGTGTGTGTGTGTGTGTGTGTGTGTTAAGTGTCTGAGAAAGGATTTGAACTTAGGTCCTCCTGGCTCTGGGTGGTGCTCTATTCACTGTGCCACCTAGCCCCCCCCAGGACTACAATATTTCATGTATGATATATCAGAATCAACTGGCATGTTAGTTGTTTTTTTCTCTTTTTAAATCCTTGTAATAATATAATATTGTAAAAACAAATGTGAAAAATAAGATAAAAAGAGAATGATGTGTTTAAAATTATAACTACGAATAATTGACTTCATAAAGAATATAAGCAATAGGAAAGTGATTTGGAGCTATACCCCCAACTGTACATACCCTTTGACCCATGATGCCACTTCTAGGTCTATACTCCAAAGAGATCAAAGAAAGAGGACAGACATCCCTACAGACCAAAATGTTTATAGAAGCTCTTTCTGGGAGACAACTGGCAGGTAAAGGGGTGCCTATAAGTTCAGGAAGCTGAACAGATTATGGCATATAAAGGTAATAAGATGTTGTTGTGCTATAAAAATTACTAAAGCGTGCAAACAAACTTATGAAGACTTATATGAACTAATAGAAAGTACAGTGAACAGAACCACAGGAACAATTTATATAATAAAAACATTGTAAAGATGAAGAATTGAGAAAGACTCAAGAACTCTGATCATTACAATGACCAACCAGGGTTCTAGAATACAGGTGATGAAACTTGCATTTCCCAATCTCACCAAGAGGTCATGAACTCAAGGTGCTGAATGAGGCTAGTATCTTCAAATCCCCAATATGGGAGGGTTTTTTTTTTGTTTTTTTCTTAATCCTATATATTTGATAAATGGGTTTTACTTTTCTTTCTCTCAGTTCTGGGAAGAGGAAGAGTAGAGTAAGATTTAAGGTTACTAAAATGAAAGAAAATAGTCAAGCACCAATAAGTAGCCTGAGGCCACAGGGTCTGAAGACCTCAGCCAATTCTTTTCTTTTTACTTGTTGCATGGTTTGTCCTGGGTTGGCTGCTCTGGACTTGCCAGTCTTCTCAATAAAAGAACTATACAATTCTATTTGGGGTTTTAATTTAAGGTGTCATCCCCCTGCCCCTCCTGCCAGCAAGGGCAACAGTCACCATCATCATTGTCATTTTCTCAAGGACTGAACTGATGATGAGTAAAGACTAATTTGAAGGTTCATAGATGATAGTCACTAGAATCTAGACAGACTGGAGTGATCCTTCAAGAAAGGTGAAAGCTGAGGGAGGGGGCTAAAAGGGGCAATGGGGAGTAAAATCTACATGAAATCCTCCTTTTGGCTGTGTGTGTGTGTGTGTGTGTGTGATTGTGTGTGTGTGTGTGTGTGTGTGTGTGTGTGTGAGAGAGAGAGAGAGAGAGAGAGAGAGAGAGAGAGAGTACTAGCAACCCATGTTGGAGAGGATGCCAGGAGAGGTGTCTTTAGGATTTTAGTGAGCTCCAGAGAAAGAATCTGAGGGGGGGATCTAGGATATTGTAACTGTAAGGCATCATTTCTTTCTCACTTGGAAACTAATTTATAGAAAAGAGCTGGAAAGGAACATTTGTGTGAAAAACAGAAAAACAGCTTAAGAAGAAACACAGATAATTCTCAAGACTTGAGAGAAAACAGACTCTCAGATAAAAGTGCTAAAAGGATCTGAATAAAAACATCTCAAGAGCAAAGATATTGATTGATATTAGGGATGGTTGCAGGGCTTTATTTTCCAGAAGCTAATTTGAATAAGATTGCTCTGGGGACATTAGAGTTTGAGAAAAGATGAATCAAAGAACTGGTTTTTAAAACTCGATAAATGTATATGGACTATCTTTGACAAAACTGACAGAAAAGCAGGTTTTGTTTTGTTTTTTCTCACCCTGAAATATAAAGGTATCTCTGATTTTGGGCAAAAAGGCTGGTGAGAAGGCCTGCCTTTTAAAGCTAGTAGAGAAGACTCAGAGAAGTCACTGAAAAAAATTAATGCTGCTAACAGAAGACAGAACCCAGAAACTGGTGGAGACAAGAGACAAGAGCTAATAGCCGCTTCCTGGGAACAAGCAGACCGTTCTTTTGAGGAAGGATATGACCTGATTGGACAAAAACTTTGATATTGGAAGTTGATTGGAGAAGGCAACATCCTGAGTTCTAGGATAAGAGCTGATTGGGTAAGGACCCCTCACCTTGCTATCTTACAAGGTCTACTGTTTAGAGAGGGGAAGCTCTGTCTTCCTTTCCCCTCCCATCCCAACCAGTGTTGACTATGGTGTCCATTCTTTCCCTCTATAGCTCAAAAGAGGAAATTTCCTCAAAGCCTATAGAAAGTAAATATGAATAGTTTTACAGATTCCAGGACTGTAGGGAACTGTTTTTCACTGAAAGAGTCTCCACTAAAACTAATTGCTTAAGGAAAGGCAGGCTCTATACTTGATGAAGAGATTTTACCTGATTGGAGGAAAGTATTGATACTGGTAATTGACTAGAAAAGGCAACAGTCTTATAACTCCAGGATAAAAACTGGTTGAAAAAAGGATGCTTTCCCATGTACAGTTAAGAAAGGGGAAATCCCCTCCTCCTTTACTCTTTATCACCACCCCCCAAGGCTTGACTGTGTTGTCCTTTCTTTCCCTCTATAGTTCAAGAAGAGAAATGCCTTCAAAACAGCTTGCTAAAGGTAAGTAAATCTGGATGGTTTTGCAGATTCCAGCATTGTAGGGAATTGTTTTCATAAAAAGAACATCAGCTGATACTACCTACTTTGAGAAAGGCAGGCTCTTTATTGATGAAGGGATCTGACCTGATTGGAGTAAAATGTTCATATTACAAGTTGATAGCAAAAAGTAACATCTTGTGCTTTGGTTGGGAAAAGGAAACCTTGCTCTCCAGCACCATCTACATTAAAAAATGCTGAGCCACCCTCCCCAGGGTTGACAATATTGCCCTTTATTTTCCTCAAGAGGGGAAACTAGTTTTGCAGATTCCAGGTTTGAAGGGAAATGCTTTTCACTGAAAGAATGCTAAATGTTAAAACCAACTACATAAGGATGGCTGGTTCTTTATTTGATGAAGAGATCTGACCTGATTTGAGCAAAACTTTGATACAGTTATTTGATTGGAAAAGGCAGCATCCTATGCTCTAGGATGAGCTGGTTTCATTGATTTCTAGTAATGCAAAGTGGGGACCACCTAAGCCCAGAGACTTGACTGTGTTGTCCTTTACTTGTATTTCCCTCTCTAACTTAAAAGGGAAAATTCCACTCTCTCTCAAGAGGAGAAATTCCCCTAAAAGCCTATAGGACTCAATTCTCAATAGCTTTGCATATTCCAGGATTACAGGGAACTGCCTTTCACTGAAAGAGTATTAGCTAAAACCAACTGCTTAGAGATTGTCAAGCTCTTGCTTTAATGAAGAATTTTTGTCATGATTGAAACAAAATTTGGTGCTGAAGTTGACTGAAGAAGGCAACATTCTATCCTCTAGGATGAGAGCTGGTTGGGAAAAGGAAGCTTTGCTTCTACCACCATCTACAGTTAAGAAAGGGGAAATTCTCCCCCCTAGGCTTGACTATGTTGTTCTTTATTTCCCCTTCTCTCTATAGTTCAAGAGGGAATATCCCCTCAAACCCTATAAGAAGCAAATCTGAATAAGTTTGCAGATGCAGATACTGAAGGGAACTGCTTTTCTTTTTTGTTTTTCTTTTTTTGTCTTTATTAAATTGTTTGTTTACTTTTAATTTACAAGATTCAGTTCCGTAATGCCTTGAGTTTCAAATTTTCTTTCCCTCCCTCCACTAACCCCCCACCCACGATGGCATACAATCCAGTATAGGATCTGCAAATACTTCCACATTAGACATTAGTCAGGTTACAAAGGAGTATTGTACTAGATGGAACAAAAAATGGTAAAGAGGAAATAAAACCAAACAAGAAAAAGAAAGAGATCAAGTAGTTTGCTTCAATCAGGATTCAAACTCAGTTCTTTCTCTGGATGTAGACATCTCTCTCCATCATGAGTCATTTGGGATTGACTTATATCACTGCATTGCTGAGAAGAGTCCAGTCTGTCATAGTTGGTCATCACACATATGTTGTGTCTGTGATTGTATACAAATCTCTCCTGGTTCTACTCTTCTTACTCAACTTCAGTTTGTATAAGCCTCTCCAGGTAAATATGAAGTCCATCTGCTCCTTGTTTCTTATATCACAATAATATTCCATTACATGCATATACCACAACTTGTTTAGCCATTCTCCCATTGACGGAAACCCCCTCACTTTCCAACTCTTTGCCACCACAAAAAGAGCTGCTATAAATATTTTTGTACATATGGGTCTTCCTCCCACTTCTATGATCTCTTTGGAATATAACCCTAGAAATGGTATTGCTGGGTCAAAGGGTATGAAATTATTTATAGCCTTTGGGCATAATTCCAGATTGCTCTCTAGAATGGTTGGATCAGTTCACAATTCCACCAGCAAATGCATTAGTGTTCCAATTTGCCCACATCCTCTCCAACATTTGTCATTTTCCTGTTTTGTCATCTTAGCCAATCTGACCACTGAGATGTGGTACCACAGAGTTATTTTGATTTGCATGTCTCTAATCAATAGTGATTGAGAACATTTCTTTATATGCTTATAGATATCTTTAATTTCTTTCTCTGAAAACTGCCTGTTCATACCCTTTGACCATTTCTCAATTGGGGAATGACTTATATTCGTATAGATTTGACTCAATTCTCTGTATATTTTAGAAATGAGTCCTTTATCAGAGACATAGGTTGTAAAATTCTTTCCCAATTTCCCACCTCCCTCTTGATCTTGGTTACATTGGCTTTGTTTCTATAGAAGCTTTTCAATTTAATGTAATCAAAATTATCCATTTTGCATTTTATAATGTTCTCTAATTCTTGTTTGGTCATAAAGTCTTTCCCTCTCCACAAATCTGACAGGTAAACTATTCCATGTTCTCCCAGATTGCTTGCAGTATCATCCTTTATGCCTAGATCATGCACCTATTTAGATATGATTTTTGGTATATTGTGTTAGATAATGGTCTATGCCCAGTTTCTGCCATACTATATTCCAGTTTCCCAGCAGTTTTGTCAGACAGTGAGTTCTTATCCCCAAAACTGGGATCTTTGGGTTTATTAAACAATAGATTACTATAGTCATTGATTGCTGAGTCTCATGCGCCCAATCTATTCCATTTATCCACTACTCTATTCCTCAGCCAGTACCAAGTAGTTTTGATGACTGCTGCTTTATAATACAGATTAAAATCTGGTATAGCTAGTCCATCTTCCCTAGCATTTGTTTTAATTAATTCCCTTGATATTCTGTACCTTTTATTCTCCCAAATAAATTTTGTCACTATTTATTCTAGCTCTATAAAGTAGTTTTTTGGTAAGTTGATTGGTATGGCACTAAATAAATAATTTAATTTGGGTAAAATTGTTATTTTTATTATATTAGCTAATCCCAGCCATGAGCAATTGATATTTTTCCAATTAGTTAGATCTGACTTTATTTGTGTGAGAAGTGTTTTGTAGTTGTGATCATATAGGTCCTGGGTTTGTTTTGGCAGGTAGATTCCCAAATACTTTATAATGTCTACAGTTACTTTAAAAGGGATTTCTCTTTTGATCTCTCACTGTTGAATTTCATTAGAGATATATAGGAATGCCGAGGATTCATGTGGGTTTATTTTATATCCTGCAACTTTGCCAAATTTATTTATTGTCTCAAGTAGTTTTTAACTTGATTCTCTAGGATTCTCTAAGTATATCATCATATCATCTGCAAAGAGTGATAGCCTGGTCTCTTCTTTGCCTAATTTGATCCTTTGATTTCTTTTTCTTCTCTAATTGCTACTGCTAACATTTCTAGTACCAGATTGAATAAGAGGGGTGATAGTGGACACCCTTGTTTCACTCCTGATCTTATTGGAAATGCTTCTAGTTTATCCCCATTGCATATAATACTTGCTGATGGTTTTAAATAGATGCTGCCTATTATTTTAAGGAAGGTGCCATTTATTCCTATGCTTTCTAGTGTTTTTAATAGGAATGGATTGTCAAAAAATTTTTTCAAAAGCCTTTTCTGCATCTATTGAGATAATCATGTGGTTTCTGCTAGTTTTATTGTAAATATGCTCAATTATCCTGATGGTTTTCCTAATATTAAGCCATCCTTGCATTCCTGGAAAAAAATCCTACCTGATCAAAGTGTATTATTCTTTTGATAAGTTGCTGTATTCTTTTAGCTAATATTTTATTTAAAATTTTTGCATCTCAATTCATGAGGGAAATTGGTCTATATTTTTCTTTCTCTGTTTTATCTCTTCCTGATTTAGGTATCAGTACCATATTTGTGTCATAGAAAGAATTTGGTAGGACTCCTTCTTCACTAATTTTCCTAAATAGTTTGTAGAGTATTGGAATCAATTGTTCTTTAAGTGTTTGATAGAATTCACTAGTAAATTCATCTGGCCCTGGAGATTTTTTCCTAGGGAGTTCACTGATGGCTTGTTTGATTTCTTTTTCTGAGATGGGGTTATTTAAGTAATTTACTTCCTCTTCAGTTAATCTGGACAACTTGTATTTTTGTAAATATCCCTCTATTCCACTAAGATTGTCAAATTTATGTGCATACAATTGGGAAAAATAATACTTAATTATTGTTTTGATTTCCTCTTCACTGGAGGTAGATTCACCCTTTTCATTTTTGATACTCATGATTTGATTTTCTTCTTTCTTATTGTACTGACTAAGGGTCTATCAATTTTATTGGTTTTTTCATAAAACCAGCTCTTATTTTAATTTATTAATTCAATAGTTTTCTTAATTTCAATGTTATTAATCTCTCCTTTGGTTTTCAATATTTCTAATTTAGTATTTAATTGTGGATTTCCAATTCATTCTTTTTCTAGCTTTTTCATTTGCATGCCCAATTCATTGATCTCCCTTTTCTCTAATTTATTCATGTATGCACTCAGGGATATAAAACTTCCCCTAAGAACTGCCTTTAATGCATCCCACAAATTTTGGTATGTTGTCTCATTATTATCATTCTCTTGAATGAAGTTACTGATTGTTTCTATAATTTCTTGTTTGACCCACTCATTCTTTAGGATTAAATTGTTTAGTTTTCAATTAGTTTTTAGTCTGTGTTTCCATGGCCCTTTATTGCATATGATTTTTATTGCATCATGATCTGAGAATGATGCATTTAATATTTCTGCCTTTCTGCACTAAATTGTGAGGTTTTTATGCCCTAGTACATGGTCTATTTTTGAGCATGTACCATGTACCACTGAGAAGAAAGTATATGCCTTTTTATCCCCATTCAGTTTTCTCCAGAGATCTATCACATCTAGTCTCTCTAAAATTCTATTCGCCTCCTTAACTTCTTTCTTATTTATTTTGAGGTTAGATTTATTAAGTTCAGAGAGGGGAAGATTAAGGTCCCCCACTAGTATAGTTTTGCTATCTATTTCTTCCTCTAATTCCTTTAACTTCTCCTCTAGGAATTTGGATGCTATACCACTTGGTACATATATGTGAAGTAATGATATTGCTTCATTCTTGATGGTGCCTTTTAGCAGGATATAGTTTCCTTCCTTATCTCTTTTAATTAGATCTATTTTTGCTTTTGCTTTATCTGAGATAAGGATTGATATCCCTGCTTTTTTTACTTTAGCTGACGCATAATATGTTCTACTCCAGCCTTTTACCTTTACCCTGTGAGTATCCCTTGGTTTCAAATGTGTTTCTTGTAGACAGCATATTGTAGGATTATGGTTTTTAATCCATTCTACTATCTGCCTCTGTTTAATGGAAGAGTTCATCCCATTCACATTCACAGTAATGATGACTATCTGTCTCTTACCCTCCATCCTATTCCCTCCCCTACTTATGTTTTTGTTTCTTCCTTCTCCCTTCCCCTCCTTAAGGGTTTCCCTTTTGACCACCACCTCCCTCAGTGTTCCTCCCCGGTGATCCCCTTCTTTACCTACCCTCTCCCCTTACTACTATTTCCCTCCCTCCTAATCCCCCCCTTTCTTTCCTCCCCTTGCCCTCCTCCTGCCTATAGGACACAATAAATTTTTATACTTATCAGAGTATGTTATTCCCCCTTTCACCCCAAACCAAAGAGAGTAAATTTCTTTTTATTTTTTTATTTTTTTTTAATTTTGCAACATTCACTTTTATTAATAATAGTATTTATATACATATTTGAAACATTTAATGTTACGACCTTGAATTTCAGATCCATTTCCATCCTCCCTTGTCACCCATTCCTTCTTGGGATATAAGTAATTCAGTATATGTTGTACATGTCTAGCTATGCAAAACATTATCATAGTAGATATATTGTACAAGGCTGCTTATAATTCCTCCCACTCATCCCACCCCCCACCTGGTCCATTCCCTACATAATCCTGTCCCTCTTCTATAGTGGGTACTTCCAACCTCCCCTCACCCCAAGGATGCCCTCCCATCCATCATCCCTCCTCTCATCCCCCTTCCCCCTATCCTGCTGCAGGTTGAGATATCCCATTTATTATGTATGTCATTTTCTCCCTGAACCAAAATCAATGTGAATGTGGTTTTGCCTTTTTAGCCTTCCTTATTCTCCCCTCCTTTGCACCCACTTCCCCTACATGAGATAGTTTACCCCACCATGTCTCTCCCCATCTCCTCTTGCCACTTTCCTCTCTCACCTCATAATTTCATCCCTTGAGTACTCTCCCTTCCCAACAAAATCAACCTATGCCCTCTATCCATATATAACTGTAGCCATATACACACACATTCACATATGTATTTGTATGACCACACCCCCTTCTTCCATTATTTTCATAGTGAGAAAGATATCATCAGTCACAGTTATTGCTTTTCCATATAGGAATGTAAATAGTTCAACTTTGATAAAGTTCCTTTTGATTTCTTTTCCCTGATTACCTTCTCAGGCATCTCTTGCTTCTTGTGTCTGGATGTCAAAATTTTCTATTCAACTCTGGTTTTTTCCTCAAGAATGCTTGAAAGTCCTCTATTCCACTGAATGACCATATTTTCCCCTGAAACAAAATACTCAGTTTTGCTGGGTAGGTGACCCATGGGTTCATTCCCAGCTCTTTTGCCCTCTGGAATATCATATTCCATGCCCTTCGATCCCTCAGTGTAGAAGCTGCCAGGTCCTGGGCTATTCTGATTGTGTTTCACAATATTGAAATTGTTTCTTCCTGGCTGCTTGTAGTATTTTCTCCTTGATCTGGGGATTCTGGAACCTGGCTATAATATTCCTGGGAGTTTTCTTTTTTGGGATCTTTTTCAGGAGGTGATCTGTGGATTCTTTCAACCTCTATTTTGCCCTCTGGATCTAAACATCAGGGCAATTTTCCTTGAGAATTTCTTGAAGGGTGATTTCTAGGTTCTTTCTTTGATCATGGCTTTCAGGTAGTCCAATAATTTTTAAATTGTCTCTCCTGGATCTAGTCTCCAGGTCAGTGGTTTTTCCCATGAGATATTTCACATTGCCTTCTAATCTTTCGTTTGTTTGGATCTGCTTAACAGCATCTTGATTTCTCATAAAGTCACTAGCTTCCATTGCTCCAGTCTAACTCTGAAGGAATGAATCTCCTCAGTGAACTTTTGAGATTCTTTTTCCATCTGGCAAATTCGACTTTTTAAGGCATTCTTCTCCTCAGTGCCCTTTTGGGCCTCCTTTGCCATTTGAGCTAGTCTGTTTTTTAAGGTGTTGTTTTCCTCAGTCAGGCTGTTGACCCTCATTTCATACTTTTCCTGCATCCTTCTCATTTCTCTTTCCAATTTTTCTCCACTTCTCTTATTTGATTTTTAAAGTCCTTCTTAAGGTCCTCTATGGCCTGCAACCCGCTCATGTTTTCCCCTGGGGCTTTTGGAGCAGGACTTCTGACCTCACAGTCCTTTTCCGCTCTATGCCCCCAAAATAGGAGTCTAGGGTTGCATTTTTCTGTTTCCTTTGCCTTGGCATGTTGCCACTTAATTGCTTGACGTTTGGGCTTGTTGCCACACTATGGCTTTAAGGCCAGATAGAGGAATTTTCGTCCCGAACGTGTGGGGGCCAACTTCCGTTTCTGGCAAGCTGTAAACCCACCCACAACTTCCACCCTAGATCACAATCCAGATCCAGGGAGGTTAAAGCAAGAGCGATTACCCCCAAGACTGATCGCTGGATCTCCCCACGATTTGTAGGCTGGGAGCCGGAAATGCCTCTGAAAACTACAAAATGGCGTGTCTCCTCAGCGGCGTCTAGCCCCCAGGGGAGGGAGCTGACGCATTCCCCAAATACAGGTCCCAAAGTCCATAGGACACTAACCTCTTACTTTGTCCTAGGCAAGTCTATGTTGATAATTCTGGAATCTCCACAGTTCCTGGTGTTCTGGGGTTCCTTCAGCTGGCTGCTGGCCCTGCCGCCCTGGGGCTAAAACCTCGGCTCATGTGGACCTGGGCTCGGCTCGGCTCCTGCGCTCTGTGCGCTGCCGGCTCCCAGACCACTGCGCTGGTCCTTCCTGCAGGGTGCTGGGCTATCCTCAGCGGGAGGTTAGCTTCTCTGTGTCGTTCTGTGGGTGCTGGGGCTCCAGAAGTTTTTCAGAGTCCTTTTTTACATAGTTTGTGGAGAATCTGGGGGCAGAGAGGCTTGGACGAGCTGTTTCTACTCCGCCATCTTGGCTCCGCCCCCCTTTTTTTTTTCACACTCTGTTCTTTTTTTTTTTTTTTGGAGGGCAATTGGGGTTAAGTAACTTGCCCAAGGTCACACGGCTAGGTTTTTGTTTGTGTGTGTTGAGTATCGGAGGCTGGATCCGAACTCAGGTCCTTCTGACTCCAGGGCCAGCGCTCTACTCACTGCGCCACCTAGCCGCCCCGAGAGTAAATTTCAAACAGTGCTCCTCTCCCTCCCTCCTTTTCCTTTATTTAATGAATTTTTGTGTCTATTCATGTTAAAATGTTAAACTTAACTGATTATGTTGATCCTTCTTTAAACCAGAACCAGTGAGAATAATGTTCAAATTATGTTCCTTTCCCTCTTTCCTTTCCCTCTACTATAGTGTGTTTTTATACCTCTTCAAATGGCATATTTTACTTTTTTTCTGTCTCATCCTTTCCTTTTATCCTATTACAGTCTCTTTGATCCCCTTAATAAGGTTTTTGGGGTTTTTTTTAATCTTCAGATTAGTTCATTCATACCCACACCCTCTATCTATATATAACCCTTTTAAAGGTCATGATAATAATATGAATTTCAATATTGATAGTTATCAGTTTCTCATATAGGGATGTGAATATTTTGCTCTTGTTGCATCCCAAGTTATGTGCATTCTGCATGAGTGTGCATGCATGCATGTATGAATGTGTGAGTGTGTTTTCCTTGTTTACCTTTTTATGTCTTTCTTTGGTCTTGTAATTGGAGATCAAATTTTCCACTGAGCTCTGGCTTTTTCATCAGGAAAGTCTGGAAGTCCCTTGTTTCATTAAACAACCATCTCCTTGCCTGAAAGATTATGCTTAGTTTTGCCAGGTACTTAATCCTTACTTGCAGTCCTAGCTCTTTTGCCCTACAGAATATCAAATTCTAATCCCTATGATCTTTTAATGTAGAAGCTGCTAGGTCCTGTGTGATCCTGACTGTAGTTCCACAATATTTCAATTGTTTCTTTTTGGCTGCTTACAGTATTTTTTCCTTAATCTTGTAATTCTGGAATTTGGCTACTATATTTCTTGGAGTTTTCAATTTGTGATCTCATTCAGGAGGAGTCCAGTGAATTCTTTTGATAACTATTTTATCTTCTGATTCCAGGACTTCAGGACAGTTTTCTTTGACAATCTCTTGGAGGATGTTGGCCAGGCTGCTTTTGTCATCATGGTTTTCTGGTAGACCAATGATTCTTAAGTTATCTCTCCTGGATCTGTTCTCTAGGTCAGTTGTTTTTCCAGTGAGATATTTTACATTTTATTCCAATTTTTCAATCTTCATGTTTTGTTTGATTGACTCTTGGTGTATCATAGAGTTCTGAGTTTCAATTTGATTGATTCTAATTTTTAGCAAATTATAGTCTTTGGTTAGTTTTTAAAGGTCCTTTTTTAGGGATTGATTTTCTCCAATTACTTCACTCATTTTACTTTTTAAGGATTTTTTTCTTCAGTGAAACTTTTTTTTCCAATTTGGTCACTATCTCCCTAATTTGGTCTTTAAAATCTTTCTTAAGCTCCTCCAAGAAGGCTTTTTGGGCTTGAGACCAGTTCATATTTCCTTCTGTGGTCTCAGGTGTGGATATAGAGTCCAAGTTGCCCTCTGTATTTGGTTGTTCTTGACCTACATAATAAGCTTGGATAGATTTTCTTGCCTTCCCCTTCTCCTTCTCAGCTTCCTTCCTTCCCATTGTAATTTCCTATTTCCTAATTTCTCAGGCTGTGAGCTAAGGGCCTGGTTGTTGACTTTGAATGCTCTAGCCTCTGGGTGTCTAGTTTGAGGCAAAGGCAGGAGTCTCAGGGAGGTATGCTAATTTGCACAGAGTAATCTTTGGAGGCTGGGTGGTCTGGCCACTTTAGATTTCTGCCTCTATACCCCTGGGCTATACCTCAGGCAGGCTTTTGCTGGTCAGGTGAGGTGGGGCTTGTTGGGACCCCTCCCCCTCTTCTCTTCAGACTCCTTGCTGCCTCAGTTACACCCCTTCTTAATGACTCCCAAGCCTGAGGCTATTTCCACTACCTTAGGATTTCACTCTGGGTAGGACAGGTTTTCTAGGTCAGGGGGGAACTGCCAGAGTTTACTTTGTCATTTTGGCCCCTGGAAAAACAGACAGGTGATTTCTAAACTTCCAGGCTAGGGGCTGATATCCCCAGGAGAAGCTGCTGTCTCTGCTGGGGGTCCAGAGCCCTCTCTTACCCAGGTCCAACAATTCCTCCTGTCCCATGGTGAGATGTGTGGTGAGATGCTGGTGAGATGGCTGCAAATCGCCCTTGGGATGGGTGAGTCTGCTGGCTGGGGCTTCTTCTCTCTCTGGTGTAGTCTGCTTGTCTGCTTTCTAGTCTGAGCTGTACAGCCCCCAAGTGCTTTGTGCTCCCCCTGTGCAGACTCTCATGGGCACTTTCATGGGCTAGATTCTGCCCCCACTCTATCTCCCAGTGGATTCTGTCACTCCAAAATCCATTCAGATTCACTTTTTTTTGATAAATAGGCACGTTTCATAAAAACCTGAAAATACTTATACAAATAGATGCAAAGTGAAATGAGCAGAACCAGGAAAACACTATACACAGTAACATCATGGGATGGCCAACTATGAATGACGCAGCTTTTCTCAGCAATACAATGATCTAAGACAAGTAAAAGGACTCAGGAAGGAAAATGCTATCCATCTACAGATGAAGAACTGATGGACTCTGAATACAGATCAAAGCATATTTTTTTCCACTTACTTTCAGAAGAGGGGAGGGAAAGGAAGGAGAAAAATTTGGAAGTCAAAATCTTGTAAAAATGAATGCTGGGGCAGCTAGGTGGCACAGAGAGTAGAGCACTGGCCCTGGAGTCAGGAGGACCTGAGTTCAAATACAACCTCAGACACTTAACACTTGCTGGCTATGTGACCTAGGACAAGTCACTTGGCCCCAATTGCCCTGCCTTCCCCCCTCCATAAAAAAAAGAATGCTAAAAATCTTCTTGAAATGTAATGGGGGAGAGGAATAAATGTTACATAAAGTAAATGTTAAAAAATAAATAATAATAAAGAATATTGTGACCAAATTCAGAGCTTCCAGATCAAAGCAAAAACATTGCAAGCAGCCAGAAAGAAAGAATTCAAGTACAAAAGAGTCATAGTAAGAATAAATCCATGATTGGGCAGCCACCACTATAAAGGAGTGGAGAGTTTGAAATATGATATTCCCAAAGAATAAGAGGAATGTAGTTAATAGGAACATAGTTTAAGGGAGGGAGTAGTAGTAAGCAAAACAATCTCTAACTAAGGATGTACAAAAAAAATATTTGTAGCAGGTGTATGTGGGTGTTGGCGGGGGGTAGCAAAGATTTGGAAACAGAGGGAGTGTCCATCAGTTGGGAATGGTTGAACAAGTCATGGTAAATAAAGGTAATAGATTATTGTTCTATTAAGAATGATGAAGGGGATAGTCTCAGAGAAAGCAGGAAGACTTGATGAACTAAAGCTGAGTGAAGTAAGTCAAACCAGAAGAATAATTTATATAACAACAATATTGTAAGGAAAATTAACTTCAGAAAACTTAGGATCAATTCAGAGCTCATCAATTCTGATCAATGAAATGATCAATCACAATTCCAGGGGAGTAATGATGAAATATGTTTTGTTGTTCAGTCATGTCCAACTTTGATGACTTTATTTTGGACTTTCTTGGCAAAAATACTGGAGTGCTTTGCCATTTCCTTCTCAAGCTCATTTTATAGATGAAAAAACTGTGGCAAACTGGATTAAGTGACTTGCACAGGGTTACATAGCTAGTGTCTGAGGCTAGATTTGAACTCAGAAAGACGGCTCTTTCTGCCTCCAAGTTCTGCTTCTGTCTACTAAATCACCTAGCTTCCCTGTCTTTGCAAAGTCCCCTCTAATTTTCCTTCTCAGACTAGAGGCGGCAGCAGAGAACAAGTCCTTATGAAAATATTCACTCTTCTTCACCTCTAAGTGGTGCTAAAGGATAATAACTATCACTTGGGTTCTTGATTGATATCTGTTCTCCAGGGAAAATCACATCACCAAAGTCCTCCAGAATCATAAATACAGAGGGATGAGGGGACATTACCCTAAGGTGCTGAATTTAGAGGGTACTAATTTGTATCTTCTCTGCAAATTAGTCTGACAAAGTTGTCTAGAGGACATTGTTAAATGACTTACCCAGACTCAGACAGCCAGTCTGTGTTGTGAAGCAGAACTTGAATCCAAGTCTCCCTGGTGTGTAGCCCAGTGCCCCATCTAGTAAATCACCCAAGACAGAGCAGAGTAAAAACATTTGCCAAAGGGGCGGAGCCAAGATGGCGGAAAGGAAGCAGTAACCTCGCTGAGCTCCTCTGTCACTAAGTCCAAAAGGGTAAATCTGAGCAGATTCCGGAGTGACGAAGCCCAGTGGAAGACAGAGTGTGGCAGAATCCAGCCCAGGAGGTTGCCCAGAGTGTCCGCACAGGTCGAGCGCAGAGTGCGTGGGGTCTGCACAGCTCAGACCTAAGAGCAGGCAAGCAGACTACACCAGAGAGAGAAAAAGCCCCAGCCTGCAGACTTACCAAGGACGAATCGCAGTCATCTCGCAGAGGGAACGGATCATTGGAGCCAGGTAGGAGAGTCGGACCCCCAGTGGAGAGAGTGGCTTTGCAGGCTGCATTCAACCCCCAGCCTGGAAGTTTAGAAACTGCCTGCCTGTATGATACAGGGGCTGGAATGGCAAAGTAAATGCTAGCTGCTCTGATCCTCCCCTCCCTCCTTCATGAAGCAGAAAACCCAAAGATAAGTCTCCCACCCAGATTGAAATCCCAAGTTAATGGAAATAGCCTCAGGCTTGAGAATCTCCAAGAAAGGGTGTAACTGAGACAGCCAGGAATCTGAAGAGAAGAGAGGGAGGGGACCCAACAAGCCCCACCTCACCTCACCAACAAAAGCCTACTTATAGCCCAGGGGTATAGAGGCAGAAATCTGAAGTGGTCAGACTCATCCCCACCTACACATCTACATTCCTCACTGACTTCCCTGACTTAGCCATAAACTAGCCACCCAGAGGTATTCAAAGTCAAGGATCAGGCCCCAAACTCATAGCCTGAGACACTAAGAATCAGGAAGTCACAATGGGAAGGAAGGAAGCTGAAAAGGAGAAGGGGAAGGCAAGAAAGTCTATTCGAGCATACTATACAGGGCAAGAACAACAAAACACACAGGACAATATAGACTCTCTGCCCACACCAGAGACCACAGAAGGAAACATGATCTGGTCTCAAGCCCAAATAGTATTCCTGGAGGAGCTTAAGAAAAATTTTAAAGACCAAATCAGGGAGGCAATGACCAACTTGGAAAAAGAAAATACCTCCCTAAAAAAGGAACTTCAAAAACTTACTGAAGACCATAATTCACTAAAAATTAGATACAACCAAACTGAAACTCAGAACTCTATGATGCAGCAGGAGTCAATCGAAAAAAACAAGATGATCGAAAAATTGCAAGAAAATGTAAAATATCTCACTGGAAAAATAACTGACCTAGAGAACAGATCCAGGAGAGACAACCTAAGAATTATTGGTCTACCAGAAAGCCACGATGAGAAAAGCAGTCTAGACAACATCCTCCAAGAGACTGTCAAAGAAAACTGTCCTGAGGTCCTGGAATCAGAAGATAAAATAGCTATTGATAGAATTCACCGGACTCCTCCTGAAAGAGATCCCAAACTGAAAACTCCAAGAAATATAGTAGCCAAATTCCAGAATTATAAGATTAAAGAAAAATTCTACAAGCAGCCAAAAAGAAACAATTCAAATATCGAGGAACTACAGTTAGGATCACACAGGACCTAGCAGCTTCTACATTAAAAGAGCGGAGGGACTGGAATTTGATATTTCGTAGGGCAAGAGAGCTAGGACTACAACCAAGGATTAACTACCCGGCAAAACTGAGCATAATCTTTCAGGCAAGGAGATGGACGTTTAATGAAGTAAGGGACTTCCAGACTTTCCTAATGAAAAAGCCAGAGCTCAATGGAAAATTTGATCTCCAATTACAAGACTCCAGAAGAACATAAAAAGGTAAACAAGGGTAACATAGACTCACACATGCAGAAGTGCACATACCCACACCCACAAACACAAGCTCATTACCTGGGATGCAACAAGAGCAAAATGTTCACATCCCTATATGTGGAGCTGATAACTGTCAATATTTGAAATCTCTATGATTATCATGACCTGCAAAAGGGTTATACTTAGAGGGTGTGGGTATGAATGCACTAACATGGAGTCTAAAAAAAAAAAAAGACTATTAAGGGGATCAATGGTACTGTAATGGGAAAAAGGAAAGGATGAGCTAGGAAAAGGTAAAATATGCCATCTGAAGAGGCATCAAAACACACTATAGAAGAAGGGAAAGTAAGAGGGAGAGGAACATCATTTAAACACTATTCTCACTGGTTCTGGTTCAAAGAAGGATCAAATTAATCAGTGAAGTTTAAGAATCTAACGTGAATAGACACATAAATTCATTAAATAGAGGAATTGGAGGGAGGGAGAGGAGCATTGTTTGAAATTTACTCTCATTGGTTTGGAATCAAACGGGGAGTAATTTACTCTGATAAGTATAAAAATTTGTTGTGTCCTATAGATAGTGGGAGGGTAAGGGGGGGGTGAAAAGGAGGAGACTAAAGGGAGGGATTATAAGGGAGGGAAATAGTAGTAAGGGGAGAGGGTAGGTTAAGAAGGGGGGTCACTGGGTGGGAACACTGAGGGAGGGGGCAGTCAAAAGGGAAAACTTCAAGGAGGGGAAGGGAGAAGGAAGAAACAAAAACATAAACAGGGGAGGGAATAGGATGGAAGGGAAGAGACAGATAGTCATCATTACTGTGAATGTGAATGGGATGAACTCTCCCATAAAACAGAGGCGGATAGCAGAATGGATTAAAAACCATAATCCTACAATATGCTGTCTTCAAGAAACACATTTGAAACAAAGGGATACCCACAGGGTAAAGGTAAAAGGTTGGAGTAAAATTTATTATGCCTCAGCTAAAGTAAAAAAAGCAGGGGTAGCAATACTTATCTCAGATAAAGCAAAAGCAAAAATAGATCTAATTAAAAGAGATAAGGAAGGAAACTATATCCTACTAAAAGGCACCATTGAGAATGAAGCAATATCACTACTTAATATATATTCACCAAGTGGTATAGCATCCAAATTCCTAGAGGAGAAGTTAAAGGAATTAGAGGAAGAAATAGATAGCAAAACTATACTAGTGGGGGACCTTAATCTCCCCCTCTCTGAACTCGATAAATCTAACCTCAAAATAAACAAGAAAGAGGTTAAGGAGGTGAATAGAATCTTAGAGAGACTAGATATGATGGATCTCTGGAGAAAACTGAATGGGGATAAAAAGGAATTTACTTTCTTCTCAGCAGTGCATGGTACATACTCAAAAATAGACCATGTACTAGGGCATAAAAACCTCACAATCCAGTGCAGAAAGGCAGAAATAGTAAGCGCATCATTCTCAGATCATGATGCAATAAAAATTATATGCAATAAAGGGCCATGGAAAGATAGACTAAAAACTAATTGGAAACTAAACAATTTAATCCTAAAAAATTGGTGGGTCAAAGAAGAAATTATAGAAACAATCAATAATTTCATTCAAGAGAATGATAATAATGAAACAACATACCAAAATTTGTGGGATGCACTAAAGGCAGTTCTCAGGGGAAGTTTTATATCCCTGAGTGCATACTTAATTAAAGCAGAGAGAAGGGAGGTCAGTGAATTGGACATGCAATTGAAAAAACTAGAAAAAGAACAAATTGAAAATCCCCAATTTAGTACTAAATTAGAAATACTGAAAACCAAAGGTGAGATTAATAAAATTGAAATTAAGAAAACCATTGAATTAATAAATAAAACCAAGAGCTGGTTTATGAAAAAATCAACAAAATTGATAGACCCTTAGTCAATATGATAAAAAAAAAAGAAAGAAGAAAACCAAATTATGAGTATCAAAAATAAAAAGGGTGAATCTACCTCCAATGAAGAGGAAATCAAAAAAATAATGAGGAATTATTTTTCCCAATTGTATGCACATAAATATGACAATCTTAGTGAAATGGATGAATATTTACAAAATCACAAGTTGCCCAGATTAACTGAAGAGGAAGTGAATTACCTAAATAACCCCATCTCAGAAAAAGAAATCAAACAAGCCATCAATGAACTCCCTAGGAAAAAATCTCCAGGGCCAGATGGGTTCACTAGTGAATTCTATCAAACATTTAAAGAACAATTGATTCCAATACTCTACAAACTATTTGGGAAAATTAGTGAAGAAGGAGTCCTACCAAACTCTTTCTATGACACAAATATGGTACTTATTCCTAAATCAGGAAGAGATAAAAGAGAGAAAGAAAATTATAGACCAATCTCCCTCATGAATTTAGACGCAAAAATTCTAAATAAAATATTATCCAAAAGACTCCCACAAATTATCACAAAAATAATACACCCTGATCAGGTAGGATTCATTCCAGGAATGCAAGGATGGTTTAATATTAGGAAAACCATCAATATAATTGAGCATATCAACAACAAAACTAGCAAAAACCACATGATCATCTCAATAGATGCAGAAAAGGCTTTTGACAAAGTACAACATCCATTCCTATTAAAAACACTAGAAAGTATAGGAATAAATGGAGCCTTCCTTAAAATAGTTGCTAGCATCTATCTAAAACCATCAGCAAGTATTATATGCAATGGGGATAAACTAGAAGCCTTTCCAATAAGATCAGGAGTGAAACAAGGGTGTCCACTATCACCCCTCTTATTCAATCTGGTACTTGAAACGTTAGCAGTAGCAATTAGAGAAGAAAAAGAAATCAAAGGAATCAAATTAGGCAAAGAAGTGACCAAGCTGTCACTCTTTGCAGATGATATGATGATATACTTAGAGAATCCTAGAGAATCAAGTAAAAATTACTTGAGACAATAAATAAATTTGGCAAAGTTGCAGGATATAAAATAAACCCACATAAATCCTCAGCATTCCTGTACATCTCTAAAAAAACTCAACAACAAGAGATAGAAAGAGAAATCCCATTTAAAGTCACTGTAGACATTATAAAATATTTGGGAATCTACTTGCCAAAACAAACCCAGAATCTATATGATCACAACTACAAAACACTTCTCACACAAATAAAAACAGATCTAAATAGTTGGAAAATATCAATTGCTCGTGGCTGGGTCAAGCTAATATAATAAAATGACAATTTTACCCAAACTGATATATTTAGTGCCATACCAATCAATTTACCAAAAAACTACTTTGTAGAGTTAGACAAAATAATAACAAAATTTATTTGGAAAAACAAACGGTCTAGAATATAAAGGAATTAATGAAAAGAAATGCTAGGGAAGGTGGACTAGCTATGCCAGATCTTAATCTGTATTATACAGCAGCAGTCATCAAAACTGCTTGGTACTGGCAGAGGTGTAGATAGTGGATCAATGGAATAGATTAGGTGCAGAGACCCAGCAGTTAATGAATATAGCAATCTATTGTTCGATAAACCCAAAGACCCCAGTTTCAAGAATAGAATGCACTATTTGACAAAAACTGCTGGGAAAACTGGAATACAGTATGGCAGAAACTGGGCATAGATCACTATCTAACACCATATACCAAAATCAAGTCTAAATTGGTGCATGATCTAGGTGTAAAGGATGATACTGTAAGCAATTTGGGAAAGCAAGGAAGAGTTTACCTGACGGATCTGTGGAGAGGGGAAGATTTTAGGACAAAACAAGAATTAGAGAGCATTATAAAATGCAAAATGGATAATTTTGATTACATTAAATTGAAAAGCTTCTGCACAAACAAAGCCAATGTAACCAAGATCAAGAGGGAGGTGGGAAATTGGGAAAGAATTTTTACAACCTGTGTCTCTGATAAAGGACTCATTTCTAAAATTTATAGAGAATTGAGCCAAATCTTTATGAATACAAGTCATTCCCCAATTGAGAAATGGTCAAAGGATATGAATAGGAAGTTTTCAGAGAAAGAAATTAAAGATATCTATAGGCATATGAAGAAATGCTCTAAATCACTATTAATTAGAGAAATGCAAATCAAAACAACTCTGAGATACCACATCCCTCCAGTCAGATTGGCTAAGATGACAAAACAAGAAAGTGACAAATGCTGGAGAGGATGTGGACAAATTGGAACACTGATACATTGCTGGTGGAGTTGTGAACTCATCCAACCATTCTGGAGAGCAATCTGGAATTATGCCCAAAGGATTATAAATAATTTCATACCCTTTGACCCAGCCATACCACTTCTAGGGTTATATCCCAAAGAGATCATAGAAGTGGGAGGAAGACCCATATGTACAAAAATATTCTTAGCAGTCCTTTTTGTGGTTGCAAAGAATTGGAAACTAAAGGGGTGCCCATCAATTGGGGAATGGCTAAACAAGTTGTGGTATATGAATGTAATGGAATTTTATTGTGCTATAAGAAATGAGGAGGTATCAAAGTTGAACTATTTACATTCCTATATGGAAAAGCAATATCTGTGACTGATGATATCTTTCCCACTATGAAAATAATGGAAGAAGGGGGTGTGGTCATATAAATACATATGTGAATGTGTGTGTATATGGTTACAGTTATATATGGATAGAGGGCATAGGTTGAATCTGTTGGGAAGGGAGAATACTCAAGGGATGAAATTATGAGGTGAGAGAGGAAAGTGGCAAGAGGAGATGGGGAGAGACATGGTAGGGTAAACTATCTCATGTAGGGGAAGTGGGTGCAAAGGAGGGGAGAATAAGGAAGGCTAAAAAGGCAAAACCACATTCACATTGAATTTGGTTCAGGGAGAAAATGACATACATACTAAATGGGATATCTCAACCTGCAGCAGGATAGGGGAAGGGGGATGGGAGGAGGGATGATGGATGGGAGGGCATCCTTGGGGTGAGGGGAGGTTGGAAGAACCCACTATAGAAGAGGGACAGGATCATGTAGGGAATGGACCAGGTGGGGGGTGGGATGAGTGGGAGGGAATTATAAGCAGCCTTGTACAATATATCTACTATGATAATGTTTTGCATAGCTAGACATGTACAACATATACTGAATTACTTATATCCCAAGAAGTAATGGGTGACAAAGGAGGAAGGAAATGGATCTGAAATTCAAGGTCGTAACATTAAATGTTTCAAATATATATACAAATACTATTATTAATACTCTTCTGCCTATAATTGGGAGATAAGATGTGCAGGCATTGGGACACAAAGATTCATCTTCCTCTAATGGAAAAGTCGATGGGGTATGGGAGAAGGTATGGGAGAGAGCAGATTGGAGGAAGCGATATCTTGTGGGACTGCTATTCTGGGAGGTTGGGTAAGGGAATAATGGGGGGAAAATGATTGTAACTCAAAATCTGGCGGAAATGAATGATGTAAAACAGAAGTTAATAAAGTATTTGTTTAAAGAAAAAAAAAAAGAAATGAGGAGGTGACGGATTTCATAATTACCTGGAGAGACTTATACAAACTGATGCTGAGCGAGAAGAGTAGAATCAGAAGAAATTTGTATACAATCACAGACATACCATATCTGTGACGACCAACTATGACAGACTGGACTCTTTTCAGCAATGCAGTGATATAAGTTAATCCCGAATGACTCAAGAAAGTGAGAAATGCGCCATCCAGAGATATAACTAGAAAGAACTCAGCCTGAATCCTGATGGAAGCAAACTAAATGATCTTGTTCTTCTCATTGTTTGGTTTTACTTCTTCCTTACCATCTTTCATCCCACCTAGTACAATATGCCTTTGTAATTGGAATAATGTTTAATATGAATGCATTTGCAGACCCTATACTGTACTATATGATATCATGAGGGGAGGGGGGAGGGAAGTAAAGGAAATTTGAAAATCAAGGAACTATGGAATTGAATCTTGTTAACTGAAACTAAACTAATAAATTAATTTAAAAAATAAAAAATAAAATAAAAAAAAATAAAACTGCAAAAAAAAAAAAAACATTTGCCAAAATATTTTCAATAATCAAGAATCAAAGTTGGACACCAAGATTCTGGAAAATTAACTAGTTACCCCCAAGTGATAAGAATCCCAACATTTCAGAGAGACAAACCTAAGATTGAGAAATAATAGGTCTATGATGCTCTAAGATGTCCTGGGCTGCATTCATGTACAGGGGACTTTTGGATATGTGTATTAGGAAATTTTCCATTACATCTGTCTCACTGAACCTTCAGCCCATTCTTCTAGTGCTGACTTCAAGAGCTAAGCAGAGCTGGTCCTATCTCTGTTCCCCATGACATCCCTGCCAAAACTTGGACATAATTATCTTGTCCCTATCTGTTCTTAAAGCCTCAAATCAAACAGTGACCCCCATACTGCATTATCTTAGGGTTCTTTATCATTCTGGTCACTTTTTAAATATTTTCCAGTTTATTTAGCTTCTTATGAAATATACAATTAAGAACCCAGTACACATGAATTGTATTCCAGCACATCGACAATATGCTGCCCAAAACATCACCTATTAATGTAATAATTCTTTCTTTTGGCATCCTGAGTGTTCAAGAATTCTTCTGTTGGAACAGACAACCACTGGCATGGAACCTTCACTATCATGTCTACAATCCGACAGTAGATACATGCATGCTGAGCTGCTGTCTACATGGTCATGTGTACTCAAGAGTACCTGCAAGAGAATAAGTGATAGGAAGCTGTTCAACAGAACTACAGTCCAACAAAAGTTGAACATCTAAACTACAACAACCTTAACTGACCCCTATAAATCTTCAAATAGAACAATCTGAGTCACTTTTAAGCTGAAGACCTTTAATTAAAATAAATATAATTTCAAGGAATAATTAAATTCTTTTATTGTTTGTTCTCTAAAGACAGATATATTGTCTAGTCACATTTTATTATTTTACATAGATTAATGATGTAATGTTTCAGGGATACATTGCCTTCAACATTTTCACCCTCATTATGCATACGTATTGAGTTCCTTCACATTGTGAGACAATATAGAAGGGGGAAGAGGAGAGAAAGAGAAACAGAGAACAAGTGAGTGAAAGAGAAAGAAAGAATGAAAAAGAAAGTGAAAGGAAGGCAGAGTAAAAGAGAGAGAGCACGTGAGTGAGTGAGAAGTTGTTGTCGATCATCCTTCATTCTCAAAGAAGACCATGACATCAGGGAGATGATGCCATGATTTGTAAGTAGATTGTATTTAAGTGAAGAAGAGCTGTGCAAAGTCACCAGCCTCACTTTCTCTGCTGGAGCCATCTGGGCCCAGACGCAAAATATAGATGAGAACAACTGGAGATGGCCCCTGCATGAAAGGGGGAGAGAAAGAGTGGAAGAGAAAATGAAAAAGAGAGAGCAAGAGGTAGAGACAGAAACATAGAGAACATTTTCTCTCTCTCTCCATATGTGTGTGTGTGTGTGTGTGTGTGTGTGTGGTTTCACAATTCAAGGGAACTCAACAAATATGTATAATAATAGTGAAAATATTGAAGGCAATTGTTTTCTGAATCATTACATAATGAACTTGTAAAATACTATGTAAAATAATAAAATATGACTACTCTAGACAACATTTCTGTCTTCAGCAAATAATATAGGATGACTTGAGGATATCTCCCTCCCGGCAAAGAGTTCAAATTCTAACATGAGAAACAAGGAAAATTAGCATATAATCTATAGAAATATTTAGGTGCAATAAACAAAATATCTAAAAGAGTGTCAAGGGAGAAACATGAGCAGGAGCTAGAGAAGAACTGACATTAAATAGGAAATACTGGAGGATGCATAACTTGAGCTGGGGTTAAAAGGAAGAGAGAATTATCCCATACACATGCGAGAGCCCAGCCCTAGACAAAGCTTTGGGGATGGACATACAGAGACCATCAAAAAAACAACATCTTAGATAAAAATCAGACGTGACTTGGGGTCAATTAGAAGGCAGATTTGTGGGGTGGCTAGGTGGCACAGTGAATAGAGCACCAGCCCAGGAGTCAGGAGGACCTGAGTTCAAATCCAGCCTCAGCCACTTAACACTTACTAGCCATGTGACCTTGGGTAAGTCACTTAACCCCAATTGCCCTGCATTCCCCCCTCCAAAAAGGGGGAAAAAAGCAGATTTGAATGTAGCAGTGAGAAGCTGCACTTGTTCCAAGGTAGAATGGGAAACTCTCATAGGGATGATTATTGGAGTTCCTGTTGAAATAACAGATTTTGAGAAGGATCTAGCAACAGTGTGCTATTGATAGTGAAGTCAATAAGGAAGTTATTACTGTTCTCCCCACCTGCATTTCTGCTATACATTGTTTTTCCTAACCCTTCTCACCTTTCTTAAACCAGAAGGAAGTTCAATGGTACCGAAATGTTCTGTCAGTCAATAGCTTGACTTCTCTGTCTTAAAGAATCCAAGAGTTCTTTTCAATAAATTCTTTCCACAAACAATTATTCAATCCTCCCTTTGGCAATAGATGTTGCAATCCAGCTGGCACCCACCATGATTTGACCTGTTTTAGAAATATTTAGGAGCTCAAAGTTGCAGATGAGGAGGAGGGTCACCTTAAATCAACTTAAATGAAATAAAAAATAAGGGTGAAAACGGAAAATCTTTCTAGGTTTGGGGTCATTAGTATCTTCATTACATAATAATGCAATAATGGATAAGCAAGCATATTTTCATGTTTTTATAGCATTATGATTGAGAATTGACTTGAGAATTGAGAACTTCTAAGGGGAAAGAATATTTTTTGCCATCACCTTGTTCCTCCCCTTCAGGAAGAGATTAATCCTTTCCCCACCCCTACTTCTCTTTTCCTTCTCCCATGCCACTCCCATTTGGGAAGAGATTTCTGTTCCCCCTCCTCCCTTTGTTCCAATTTCATAAATATGCAAGTCCTGTTTGGATTGCGAATTCCCTGCACCTGGAGCTTCCACATGCATGTGCCTTTCTCTAGTAGTAAATCCAGCTGCACTGCGTGTCTCATGGACTTGTGATTTTGTTTTGGATTAACAAAGCTATCAACACTAGTCGCAATTCACTGTGAGTTCCACCGTCTCCTCATTTTACAATCCTCTGACATTCTCCTGTATTTTCTCTTTATTCCAGTCTCTGATGAAGAGGCCACACTTCTCCTTGCCAATGCCAAAAACCTCTGCATGTATTCTTGATTCCATCCCCTTTTGTCTTTTCCAAGATATTGTACCTACTATCACGCTCTCTTTCTCTAATTTTAAAATTCTGCCTTTCTACTGACTCCTCTGTTGCCTACAAATATACCCAAGTCTCCCCATCCTTAAAAATTCCAAAGATCCTATTCCCTCCAGTACAGGCCTATATCTCTCCTCCCTTTCTCACCAAGCTTTTTTTAAAAGGCTTTATACATTCATTACCTCTACTTCTTCTCTCACTTGTTTCTCCACTCTTTGAAATCATCACTCAACGTAAACTAAGTTCTCCAAAGAGAACAATGGCTTTTTAATTGCCAGATCTGATGACTTTTTCTTGATCCTCACCATTATTCTTTTCAGTGCATTTGACACTTTTGACCAGCCTTGCCTTCAGGATGCTCCCAACTCTAGGTGTTCATGATGCTCTTCTGAGTCCTTACCAATGGGACCACTCCTTCTCAGCATCTTTTACTGGATGACCATCCCTCTTCTGCCCCCTAACTTCTGACACCTCCCAAGTTCAATCTTGGTCATTTCCTCTTCTCTCTCTACAAACATTCTCTCTCAGTAATATCAATGGCTCCCATGGGTTCAGTTATCATTTCTATTTGAATAACTCCCAGATCTACATCCAGGCCTACACATCCAAACTCTCTGTTGAAATCCATTTCTAATTCACCATCTGCCTACTGGACATTCCTACCTGAATGTTCCATAGATATCTCAAACTCAACATGTCCAAAACAATTCATAAGCTTTGCCTAAAAAGCATCCTACTTCCTAACTTTTCTATTTCGCTCAAAGGAACCACCATTATTCCATCACATAGGTGAATATCTTCACAATTATTCTTGACTCTTCACTCTCTCTTTGTGGTCACAGAAGGAAACATACACAATGAGTGACCAAATTTTGCCTATTCTATGTTGTAACATCTCTCACACATTCCCCTCTTCTCTCTACTTATAAGGCCACTAACTTGGGTCAGGTCCTCTTTCCTAGACTACTATAACTACTATTGCCTAATTGATCTCCCCATGTCAACTCTTTACCCTCTCTAATCCTTCCATATAGAGCTGCCAAATTGATATTTCTAAAGCACAAGTCTGACCACATCACTCCTTGTAACTCCAGTGGCTCTCTCTTCTTTTTAGGATAAAAAGATCCTCTATTTGATTTTTAAATCTCTTATCATCCTTTACAGGATTAATATCTATTGTTCTTCAGTCACTCTATGCTCCAGCCAAACTGGCCACTTGACATGCTAATTCCCAGCTCTTTGACTTGGCACAGGCCATCTTCCCTGACTGGAGTGAATTCCCTTCTCATTTCTCCTCCATGAAATCCCTAACTTCCTTCCTTCCTTCCTTTCAATTCAAGCATCATTTGCTAATGCCTCCCTCCAAAATAATACTTACACTTGATTTGTATAAATTTGTCATTTACTTATTGGTATAAATGCTGTTTCCTCTTCTAAGAATGCCTGAAGGGCAGGGATTGCTTTGGTTTTGTCTTCCTATCCCTAGCACTTGGCATAGTGCTTGGTACAGAGAGGTCACCTGGGTTAAGCCTATTGCTAAATGTCAATTATTATTCAGTTTATATGCTGAAAATAAATGTAAAGACTTAAATTCATTCACTGGGCTCATTATTTTCAGATGTTTCTTACTCCTTTGAAAATTGACCTTTCCCAAAGAAGAAAGATTACATAGTATAGGTTTAATTTATACAAACAATAGAGAATCCTTGGTTGTGGTCCAGATGAAGCCCTTTAGGGGTTATTTGTAGTAGTTTCATGGAATAACTTAGAAAAGAATTTCCATTATATTATTCTAATCTACTTTTTGGAGGGAAATTGGGGTTAAGTAACTTGTCCAAGGTCACATGGCTAGGTTTTTGTTTGTGTATGTTAAGTGTCTGAGGTCGGATCCGAACTCAGGTCCTTCTGACTCCAGGGACAACGCTCTACTCACTGCGCCACCTAGCTGTCCCCATATTCTACTTATTTAATGGAGGGTGAAGCCTCTAATGGTTTGAGCAGCATTTGAGGAGGTGCTAATAAGGGTTAATAACATATAGAATAACAACAGATGATTTAAAATGCTGAAGTCCTCAAACCAATCCAATAGCAATGTGTCCCTTCTGACTGACCCTTACTTTCAAATCTACTGGGATTCTTTCATCTTTTTTCTTCCCCATTCCCTCTTTTTTTCCCTCTCCATCACTGTAGTCTTTTTTCTTTTCCCCTGCTTTTTATTCATTCTCCTTCTCCCTCAATATATTCCTCCTACTTTCTTCACTTCTTTATCTCTCCCATTCTTAAGACAGGCATAATAAAAACTGAAGTAAATTACCAAGTATGTTATATTTATCAGATCCTCAACTGTGACTTAGCAACTCTAATCAAGACAATAATTCAAGACAATTCCAAAGGATTAACGATGAAAAATGTCATCCATCTCCAGAGAGAGAAATGATGAACTCTTGATTGCAGATTGGAGTATACTTTTTAAAGTGTTTTTATTTTTCTTGCCTTTTAATTTTTTGCAACATGGTTAATATGAAAATATATTTTACATGATTTCATACCTATAACTGATATATTGCTTGCTTTCTCAAAGGGTAGGGAGGCCGGATAGAATGAGAGAATAGGGAACATAAAATTTTTAATGAATATTATAAATATTAATATTTAATAAAAAGTATAAACAAAACCATATGTATATCTACATATGATATGTGTGTATTATGTATGCATATAGATACAGAGATATCCTAGTACTTTAGGCATAATGTCTTCCAAATCTGCTAAGATCTGACAGAGCTTGGCCTTCTTCTCTAGTAATAAGTAATTAGAGAAAAGAGTAAGGAAAGGAATATGTATATATACGTGTGTGTATATATGTATATATATGTCTACATACACAAACATGTGTGTACATGCACATATACACATATGTATTGTATTGTGTTGTATATGTATATACATACATATAATCCTTCCCCTACTAAATCCCTAATGAGGAAGACCAAGCTCTGTCAAATCCTAACTAGCAGGCTTGAAAGACATAACGTATAGGGTACTGAGCTATTTCTATTGGATAAGTGGAGAGAGGGATTGGGCTGGTTTCTAGGTGATGAATTTTGTTTTAAAAAAATTCATGTAACCACATAACTTCAAGGCATTAAGTGGCTGTTATCTGTGTTTTTTAGAAATGAAAAAGACTATATATCAATGAAACCATGTTCCTTACTGAACCTTTGGGATAATAGAGTTGACATATGTTCAAATAGTTTTCACCTGTTAATTTATCTCAAGTTTTACTAACTTGAAAAGGTGATTTGAACAATTAATATTTGTCTATGCAATAAGACAGCTAAATTAAGATTTTTTTTCATTGTGGATTTCCACTCCTATATATCAATTGTCCTCAATAACTAGGCCAAAGAAGGGGGGAAAGTTCCATTAACCTTTGTTCTAAAATTTCCTGACCCAGTCTTTCTCAGTTATTCTTATATCTGTGTGTATTGTATGTTTGTGTGTATATATGTATACATGTGCATGCATGTATACATATATACACACATATTGTCTGGGAAAGAATGTTTGGAAAAATCTATATTTCCCATTACCCAAAGAAAAAAATGGCTGACCCAGTAATAGGTTAAATTAGCCAAGTATTCTGCCATTATATAGACAGAGCCCTAGAGCTAGAGGAGACCCAGATGACACCTTCCAGGAAAAACACCTGCAACAGGAACAAAAGTTATATCCTATCATCTTTGCATATCATCACCTCTCATCCTTTTCGGATGAGGCTCTTTATTCATGGTAACTTTGCTTACTTGGCTAACATGGTACTTTCAGCTCACCTTCTAATAGGCTGCTCCCATAGGGGAACACTATCTCTCTTGGTTCTCCTCTCACTTGTCTGAGCACTCCTCAATATCCTTTGCTAGATTTTCTTTATTCGTTTAAGAGGCAATTTGGGTTAAATGACTTGCCCAGGGCCACATGGCTAGTGTCTGAGGCCAAATTTGAATTCAGGTCCTTCTGACCTCAGGGCTGATACTCTATCGACTGTGCCATCAAGCTGCCCCTCTTTGTTAGATTTTCAACCATTTATAGCCTACTAAGAGGGTGACCCCCTTTATTCAGTCCTGGATCCTCTTCTCTTTTCTCTCAAGATTTTCTCACTTGGTGATTCTGTCAGCTCCTTTAGGGGTTCAGTTATCATCTCAATGAAAATTATTCCCAGATCTATTACATTCACTTTATATATCTCTGGGGGTCCATTCCTATATCACCTATTGGATACTTCCACTTTGAATGTCCAATGAGGCACCTCAAATTCAACATGTTCAAAACAGAACTTCATTATCTTCCCTCTTCCCCTCCAGCTCACCCCACCCACCCACCCAACCCCTTAGGTGCTACACTGGGTAGTCGATAAATAAGGACTTAATATATGCCAGGCCCTGCACTAAAATACAAAATCCTCTGTGCAGCATTCCAAGTCCCCTCTCCATCTATCTTTCTGGTTGTCAAACACCTTACTTCCTGCCATGTACATTTCAATCCAGTGATGCTGACACTGTCTCTCAGCTCTGGGTTTTTCCCCTATGCCTTCAATGCTCTCCCTCCTGATTTCCACCTTCTGGCTCCCCTGGAACTTTCTTCAAGGCCCAACTAAAATCTCACCTTCTACAGAAAGGTTTTCCCAATCCCTCTTAATTATAGTGCCTTCCCTCTGTTAATTTTTCCTATTTATCTTACATACAATTTACATGTACAGATTTGTTTGCCTGTTGTCTCCCCCAATAGACTGGACTCCTTGATGGCAGGGACTGTCGTTGGCTTCCTTTCATATCCCCAGCACTTAGCACAGTGTCTGGCACTTGGTGACTAAGTGGTGCATGAGACTTGGAGTATGTAAGACATGAGTTCAGATCCTATATCCGACACTAGCAGATTGACTCTGAACCTGAGTTAGGAAGACCTGACTTCAAAACTGGTCTAAAATATTTACTAGCTGTGTGACAGATAAACAAGGCACTTAACCTCTATCTGCCTCCGTTTTCTCATCTGTAAAACGAGAATAATAGTACACTGTTTTCACTGAGTTGTTGTGAGATGACATATATATTGCCTTGCAAACCCTGGCACGTGGTGCC
>WOXC01009154.1:35000-277500 GCA_011680675.1 Gymnobelideus leadbeateri
ATTTCCTTACTACTACTAAAAGTACCACCATCCTCTAGTCACCCAGGCTCACAACCACAGTATAATCCTCAACTCTTTATTCTTCAGTCAGTGGCCAGTTCTTATAACTTTTCCTTTCACAGCATTTGCCATGCGTATCTTCCACACTCAAACCACTACCATTCTCATAGGGTCTCTGATCACCCCTTGCCTGAACTACTGCAATAGCCTTCTAATTGGTCTCCCTGCCTCAAGCTTCTCTCTGCCCCAATCAGTCCTCCCCACAACTCCCAAAGTGATTTTCCTAAAGTGTAAATATGCTCATGTCACTCTTGTACTCAATAAACTCCAGCAGCTCTCTCTAGGATAAAATAGATTCCTCAATCTAGCACTTAAAACTCTTCACAACTTGGCCCATTCACACTTTTCTAATCTTAGTTATTCTTCCCCTTCTTCATTCTGACCCAGTAATTCTGGGATTCTGGATATTACTTAGACCTCCTGTCTCCACGAATTTGCACTGGGCTTCCTCCAGTCCTAGAATAGTCTCCCTCTTCAACCTACCTACAGGAGTCCCCGCTTTCACCAGACCTTTGCATGGGCTTGTCCCCCCTCACATGAGATTCTTAGAACCCCTGTCAACCTTCAAGCTTCAGCTCATCTTTAAAATGAGGATGTTGGCTAGGTGACCTGAGGTCCCTTGTAGATCTGAATTTTTCATTCTAAGAGGTATAACATCCTTGGGAAACTGCTAGTGTTCAAAAGATGGTTTTGGTGGCAGGGAAAAGCTTGGAATTTCTGAAAGTATTGCCATTTCCTTAAAGTGTTCCTACATTCTCACTTCCTTCTATTCATTTCTGGGACCAGATTATATATCATCTATCTGCCTATTTAACATATAGGTAACCTTGGTTAAATCAATGGGCTGGCCATCTATTTCCATGTCATAATTTGGGCAATTCTAATTTGATTTTGCTATATGAGTTACTAGGCCAACATCTCTTGAGAGGCAATACATCTGCTGAGTTCTGGTGCTCCTTGTAATTGGCTCAATACCACCTGAAAATAGGGACATCTGCAGAGCTTTAACCATTATTAGAAATCCTTCTTCCACTTGGATTTTGCATTGGCCATCCTCCATACATGAGGCAAATACCTTTGATGTACTTGTCCCTAATCTTTCTGTGTTGCTCAAAAGTGATAACCAAGAATCCTTGAACAAAGTTATTTCTGTGTTCCATTGGCTAAGGAAGACTGTACGATCTTAACATAGGTGCCAATCAACAAGAATTTCTTAAATTCCAAGTGATTTTTCAAAAGCACAGGTCTGACTGACCATGCCACTCCTCTCTCTACTCAATAAATTCACACTCTAATGGAAGAGAAGATATATGGACAACCATGTACATTCTAGGACTGAACAGAAAACCTTCAGTTGGTTCTTAAGGCCCTTCAGAACTTGGCCCTTTCCCTATCCTTCCTCTCTTATACTTCATGCCCCTCCAAGCATTCTACAATCCAATGGCCTTCTTGTGTTGCTCACACAAGGAAATTCCATCTCCTAGCCTTTTCACTGGCTGCCCCCCATGCTTAGAATTGTATCCTTTCTTATTTCCACTTACTTTTTGTTGTTGTGCAGTCATGTCAGACTCTTTGTGAGCCCACCTGGGGTTTTCTTAGCAAAGATACTGGAGTGGTTTGCCATTTTATTCTCCAGCTCATTTTACAGATGAGGAACTGAGACAAACAAGGTTAAGTGACTTGCCCTGCCTGAGTCACACGGTTAGGAAGTGTCTGAGGTCAGATTTGAACTCAGAAAGTCCTGACTCCAAACCCAGCAGTCTATCCACTGCACCATCTAGCTGCCCCATTTCTACTTCCTAGATCCCTGTAATACTCAGTTCAAAGCCTACCTTCTACAAGAGGCCTTTCCAGGGATCTCCTTCCCCCCAGCTAGTGCCTTGCCTAAGAGATTACATCCCATTTACCTAAAATGTTTTTGTATGTACATGGTTGTACATATATCTTCTCTTCCATTAGAGTGTGAGCTCCTTGACGGCAATGTTGTTTTTTACTTTCTTTAAAAGGTGTCATGGTAGCAACATGGTACAATGGAAAGAATCCTGGCTCTGGAGTCACAGGGCTTGGGTTCAAATACCTCTTCTGAAAACTTACCACTGTAACAGTAATCAAGTCACTTTGCTTCCCTTATCCATCAATGTGCATGTTGGACTAGATGCCTCAGAAGGTCCTTCCAGCTCTAAGCCTATGAGCTGACCTGTAAACATACAAATACTGTGCTTTGAGAAATGATAAGAATACCATCGTGTCTGACCCATTCTGCACATGAAGAGTAGAAATGTGTAAAAGTTGGAAAGGTGGATTAGGGCTTTAAATGCCCAACAAAGGTATTTATATTTGATCCAAGAGGTAATAGGAAGCGACAGCAGTTTACTGAGTAGGGGAGTAACATGCTCAAATATATTTTAGAAAAATTTCTTTGCTTAGAATAGAGTAAAATGGGGAGAGATTTGATAAATAGTGAGACCAATTCAGAGGATATTGAAATAGATTAGGCAAGAGGAGATGAAAGTCTGAAAAAGGATAGAGAAGAAGACATAAGCAAGAGATATGGAATTTTAGAAAAGACAGGATCTGGCAATGGATTGGATAAATGAGAATGAGGAGCTGAGGATGACACTATTGTTACAAATCTGAGTAAATGACAAGATGGTGGTTCCTTAACTGAGAGGAATGAGTTTTGGAGAGCAGATAATGCATTTTGTTTTAGACATGTTAAATTTGAGGTGCCTATAGGATATCCAGTTCAAAATGGCCAGTAAGAAATTCATGATTCGGGACTGGATTTAAGAAAAGCACTAGAAAAACATAAGGGAGACATAAGCATAGAAACAATTAAATCCATTGACCCAGAAGGAACCATAAGAACACCAAAAGAAAGACTGTAGAGAGAGAAGCAAAGCGAAAGGCTAAATCTAGGGCATGTTGACAGTCAGGAAGCAGGATATGCATGATGAGCCCAGAGAGGAAGGTACCAAGGATTATAGTGTGTCATATGATGCAAAGAGGTCAAAAAGGATGGGCACAGAAAAATGTCATTAGATTTGGTAATTAAAAGATCGTTAGTAATTTTGGAGCAAGCTGTTTGAGTTGAGTGATTATATTAAAAAGTAGACTGCAAAGAACCAAGTGGAGGGAAAAAGTAAAAACATGTTCGGGGCTAGAATCTGGTTAAAAAGGGAAGAGAGATACCTTGAAGTGTTGGTAGGAAGAACTAGTGGAAGTTTACTGGTCTTTTTTTTTCTTTTTTAAAAAATTGGAGAGATCTCTCCATCTTCTTGCATCAAAAACTACCAGCTAAGTGGCAAAGTAGACAAAGTACCAGACCTGGAGTCAAGAAGGCTTATATTCCTGAGTTCAAATCTGACTCAAACTCTTACTAGCTCTGTGACCCTAGGCAAGTCACTTAAGCTATTTGCCTCAGTTTCCTCATCTGTAAAATCAATTAGAAAAGGAAATTACAAACCACTCCAGTATCATTGCTAAGAAAACCCCAAATTGAATCACGAAGAGTCAGACACAACTGAAATGACCAAAAAAACCCCAATATTAGAGGGATGCTTTTAAGTATATGTTGTTGTTGTTGTTGTTTTGGTGTAAAAAATTTAAATAATTCATGAACAACAAGAACGGTAGGGCCCTGTTTTAGCTACAGTTTTCATCCAATTTTGTGACTGTGAAGACTCCTTAAGAATAGTCATGCTAGACATAAAGGCCATGAATCCATCAAAATTACATAACCCAAAAATTTTAGATGGAGAAAATAAAAGTTTGAAAGCTTTATCTATGCAACAAAGTTTTAAAAAACAATAGGAGAAACAAGTTCTTTCTTGGCAAGTTTCTATCTTAATTAAGCAAGCCAGACCTCCAGCTTTTTGCCTAGATATACAGACATGTAGAATAATCGTCATATAAACTTCAGGTCTTCTTGGTACCGGCTGGCAGGTACTGCCTTCTCCCCCACCGGGGGCCAAATCTGGCCTTAGGATGTGGGAGACACAACTCCCTTAAGCTATGGCTGACATGACAAAAAGAGAGTGATAGAATATACAGAGCTACTCCTGCCCGCAATTCACTAATAATAATAATAATAATTACCACCATCATTATTGCATAGTGTCTATGACATGTCTCACTATGCTGAGAGCTTTACAGTTATTATCACATTTGATACTCAGAACAAGCCTGGGAGATGGGTACTATTATTATGCCCATTTTACAGATGAAGAAAGTGAGGGAAAGAGGTTAAATGACTTGCCCAGGGTGACACAGCTAGTACATCTCTGAGACCAAATTTGAACTTAAGTCTTCCTGACTCCAGGCCTAACACTCCATCTGTTGTACCAACCAATTGCCCTGAACAGTCCCCACACACTAGATTCTTGTTGATTTGAACATTTCAGGGTATATACTGTTACTTTGAGCTGCAGGGCCAGGATATGAACCCTTGCTCTGACCCTTATTAACGCTGTAACTCGGTGCAAATCATTCAAACCCTTTGGGCCTCAGTGTCTTCACCTGTAAAATGAGGGAATCAGCCCAGATGGTCTCCAAGAGTCCTTTCAAGTTCTATTAAAATTAATTTAAATTCTTACAGCCCTAGTATCATGGGTTCTAAGACTACAATTGGCTGTTAACACCATATATCAGGAACTGTACTCAGGAAAACAATGTATTAAACAGTAGCTGGTATATAAGTGGCTTGCGAGTGCAGCTTAAGGAAAGGATACGAGGCCAGTAGAAATCACTGGCAGGCAGCACAGTCAAATCCATCCTCATGTGAAGGCCCTGCTCCCACCTCCCACCCTGTCATCTGGCAAATCTTCATCAAAGACTATCATGGAACAGTGTAGTGTGTTGGCCCTGAACGCAAGAGAGACTTAGGTCTGAATTCTGCTGCCACCCAGCTGAGTGACCATGGGCAAGCTCTTTCACCTCTCCCTTAACCTTTGTTTCATCATCTGTTAAATGGGGGTGATAATGCATATCTCATAAAGCTATTACAAAGATCATATTGGAAAATGTACATAGAACTTTAAATAGTTACATCTGTCACCTATTCTTATGAAACTGGACCAGTGTCCAGACCATTCAGAAATGGCCCCTTTACAAAGAGTTAAGGAGACATTTATTCATATGAGTGAAAATTTTAGATGGCTTTGTTTTTGTTCTGTTTTGTTTTTTAAGTAGTCTGGCATGGCATGTTGGAATTTGATTTTAATATGATGACTGTCCAAAAAAAACAAGTCAAAGAAATTTTGTTTTTTAGTTTTGTTGTTTTGCTTTGTTGATAACCAGCTTGCTTGTCATCTAAATATACAGAAGTGGTGCTAACTGGGCACAGATTCCCAATGCCCACTAGAGTCTCTACCTGAATCTCCAATTCTGTGGCTACTATGGGACTGAGAAAGACAAAAGAAGGGGAAAGCAGAGGATGAGATGGACATAGAGTGTCATGGAAGCAACAAACATAAGCTTAGACAGGCTCTGGAAGATACTGGAGGACAGAAGGGCCTGTTTTGCTGTGCCCCATGAGGTTATGAAGAGTTGGACACAACTGAACAGCAAATGGGACCAAGAGGACATTTGTTTTCCTCTAGGTCTGAAGATTCTGTGGCGTAATCTCCACTTTGAGCCTCTGGATCTGGGGCTAGAAAGTGGTTGCTGTTCCTTTCCAGGTCTCTTCTCTGACCAGAAAGGGAAACAGCCATGCAAGTCTCTCTGCTAGTGTGTAATCTCATCCATGGGTAGTCTCCTTGTTTCCATCTGGGGATTCTCCCCACCCTCAAGAATGTGCTCCCCGCTCAGCAGCACAACTGACTAAATGAAGGGGAAGAGAAAAGAGGACAGGAAGCAGAACTCCTCTATCTAGTTCTCCAATGAAAGATGCTTTCCTTTCCTCTAAAAAACACAAGTGAGGAAAGAGGTGGTGTGAGACACTTAATACAATTTTTAAAATGCAGAAAAACAAAAATCTGATCTTTGAATGAGGAAGATAGAGCCAACCCTAAGCTTGAGGCTCAGGCAGGAATAGCTTCTTTGTCAAATTGTCAGTTTCCTCTTCTGTAAAATGAACTGGAGAAGGAAATAGCAAACCTCTCTAGTTAACTTTGCCAAGAAAGTCACAAATGGGGTCATGAAAAGTTAGACAAGACTGAACAACAATTTACAGGGTCCTAATCAGAACCTTCACTTCTTAGCAGCCAGACTAGTGATAAAAGGACTATGAAGCCTTACTACTTTTGTTTTTTATTTTTGTCTGTTTACATTTTAGCTCCACCAGAAGTCAAATTATAGGCTAGTTATGTAGAATGTGTTTCCAAGCTTTCTCTGAAACCGTGGGTCTTCCTCCTTTGATCTTTCCGAAAGAACTACTATAGCTCCCACCACACCCACACAAATTCCTAATTTTTTATATCAAGATACCTTCTCTGAATGTCTTAACTACATAAGATACATAGGATTGTAATTCTATTGAAACATAGATATCGATTGTATATATGTATATATGTGTATATTTAAAGTACTTCGGATCCCAAGTTAAGAATTCTTTCTTAATTAGAAGCAACGCCATCCTCACTCCCCACTCTCACCCTCCACCCCCCTGCCTAGATATTCACACGCCAATAACTAACTAACCAGAACTGAGGCATTCCCCCGGGTTCAAGGAGCTGAACTACAGGTCGCGTGAAAACACGTGCGAAGGACCAGGGGCATTTGCCGCAAACCCCACGTGCAGCGCAAGGGCAAGAGGGCAGAAGTGCACCTGCAGCGGGGGCAGTGCACCTGCGGCCAGGGCGCATGCATCCACAGTGCTTTGCCCTGGGAGTCTGGGGCAGAATAAATAGCGGTGCAACAAGTAGTAGCGTTTTAAGGGAAGCTGGCATGGGGAAAGAAGGGAAGTAGTCCACAAGTTTTTTTCGCCCTGGAGCTGTTTTTAAATTCTGAGCTGCAGAACAGTCGAGGGGCCTGGGAGCAGAGGATGAGAAGCTGCATCCGCACCAGTGCGCTTCCCCGCCCCTGGAGTGGTGGAAGGTGCTCGATGAGCAGGAGCGCCCGGCCAGGTAAAGCCGAAGCAGCCGCAGCGCTGCTTCTTGCGTAAGACCCCGGCCGCTGCTTCCTTAGGGCCCGCGTCTGGCTCTCCCCCCACTTCTCTACTTGGAGGTTTGTATCGCATTAAGTTTAATTTGTTTCTTGATATGTGTTTCCTTTGTTTTTTATTTCGTCTACGATCCACTATTTAGTTGCCCTTGTCTCCTGCACCTGCTCCTACCCTTCCTTTTAAAATCGGAGAACTGAGTGCCTCTAAAAGGCATTAGCCTTTTTCCAGCTTAGAAACTTTTACTGCTTATGAGAGGTCTCCTCCCTTTCGGGAGAAAGGAACTGGCTTTTTCATGTTGAGGCCAGTGACATTGGTCTCTACCTAGGTGAGATCAGAGAATCTCTATTTACTTCTCTGTGCATTTGGAGGAAGGGAATCATTGACTGGCCACACTAGAACTACATTCTCACTATTAAAATCATCTCGGCATATATGTTCATGTGTCTCTGTGTTGTATATGTATTACATACACAAGTGTATGACCATACGCGTATATTGTGGGCACATGTGCATTGGGCAGCCTTGGATTAGTCCTTAGTTGTGCTGGCTTGGAGAACATAACTACAGTTGAGAGGTTCTGGGGTCTAAGTTCAGGGAAATACAGGCTGTGTGACTTTGGACAAATCATGACGGCTCTAGAGGTGACTTTTAAGTTAAGAATAGGAGCTAGGTGAAGCAACTGTCTCCCAGCGGGAGGGATAGTGAATTAAATTGCAGGTCCGATTATTCCCTCTAAAGAATCCATAGATCCAGAGACAGAAGGGGGCACAGAAGCCATGTAGTCTAATGCGGGGGTTTTTTATAGATAGGGAATGGAGAACTCAGAGTGGTTTGCATATGGGGACAAAAGGAATAAATAATAGAACTGGAATTTGAAACCCACTGTTGGGATGTCCAGCCTGGAACTCTTGATGCTGCCTCCACTTCTAGAGGACTCCCTCTCCCTCCCCCCGAAAAATACTAAAAAAAAAAAAAAAAAGTTACTGTCTCAGACTTCCCTTCTTGAGCCCTCTCCCATCTAAGACTGTCTGATATGTCTGATAGAGTAACACCTTCATACTTCCCAACCCCAATACTAGGCTCCTTCTTGAAAGAACAAAAACTGAAGTTTAAATGCTTTAGCCCTCAAGTTAGAAGACTGGGCTTTCTGGAAAAGACTCTGATATTTGAAAAGATTGAAGGCTAAAGGAAAATGGGTTAGGATTAGATGATAGTATCATAGGAGCCATTAACATGAGCTTAGGTTTGGGGATAGTGAAGCATAGAAGGGCCAGGTGTGCTATGGCCGAGGGGGTCACAGTCACATGAGAGCTTTGTAATTTAGGTTATAGACTCTAGATCCTAGGCTCTTAAGCTGTTAACTGGTGCATGGCTTGAAATAAGGCTGAGATTTGTTTAATTGGGTTTCTGGTGAGTTTCTGGTTTTAAGACATCCCATTCAGGGGATGTTTTAAAAGAAAATCTGTTGCTATTTGACTAGGCAAGTTACTTTTGTTTCCTTATAAAATTGACATGATAGCACCTGCCCCAGGGTTATCATGAGGATCATATGAAATAGTCTAAAGGGTTTTATAAGTCTTAACCCTAAGTAATTATTTTTTGGTATTAATATAAGCTATCTAGTAAGTCATTTAGTATTCAGACTTTGTAGAATTTTTAGGGCCCATCCACAGAACAAGGATACCCAAGTCATAAGTAGGAGAATGGAAGGATTATGGAAATGTGTGAGTGGTGATGGTGGGATGTATGGCAGTGTCCACAAGTACAGGGAATTTTTTGAACTTCTGCAATCTTCCTGGGACCTGTTCTACTTCTGGAGACTTCTTGAAGAAAACAGCTGTTATGAAAGTAGCAGTATTCTCAAGTAACTTGGTCTGGGATTCTGTCCCTAAAAACATGGAGGATGCAAGCCCAATCTTACCTTCAAGAAGGAATGACTCCCTCCCAGGTCCCACCTGATGCAGCAAAAGTGTGTCTTCGTCCTTTAATGAATTAAGAATTTTCAGACTTTTCTTGAGAAGGCCAGACGGACAGAAAATCTGACTTTGAAATATAAGAATCAGAAAGAGGTAAATGAGAGACTAAATCATAAGATACTTAGTAAAGTTAGTCTTCAATGGAAAAATGACATTTGTAACTCTTAATATCATTGTTAGGATAGTTTATATAGAGGGATTGGGTGTAAGTTGATTTGTGACTTAGGGGATTTTAAAAAAATTTGGGCAGGGAAAGGTAAAATGGACCAAATTCTCACAAATGGTATGAATGGAAGAAGTTTTACAGTGTGAAGGGAGGAGGGTAGATAGTATAGGAACCTTAATCTCTTTAAAACTGGGTATAAAGATGCATTTAGTTGAGTATAAAAGCTTTATTAACTTACAAATAGGGCATGGGGATAGAATAAGGGGTGGGGCTCTTAGCAGGGCTTGCAAATTAGGGAGGTATTACTAAGAAATAAAACTACTGGGGGGGGGGAGGAGGTGTAGGAAAACATACAGCTAGTAATTAGAACTTTTTGAAAGGATAGCAGAATGGTTAAATAAGATATTAAAAATATGAGAATTAAAAAGGGGGTGGGTATACCACTAATAATGATGAAATTTAAATGGTTATTTTTTCCTGATTATGCAAATTTGTAAAACCTATTAAAGAAATAGAATACACCATAAAAGCTTTCTAAGAAAAAAGCAATGGGGGCAGATAAATTGAAAGATCAATTAATTCTCAGGTTGAGCAAAAATATTTGGACTAGATGGGAGTCCTCCTGAACTCCATTTATAAAACAATTATGGTGCCGGTACTTAAACCAGGAAGAGTATAAACCGAAGATAACAGACCAATTTTATTAAGTGATGCAAAAAATTCTACCTAAAATAAAATAGGAAACTACAGCAATCTTAAAAAAAAAAAAAAGTCATACACTCTAAGTGGGATTTCTACCAGAGATACAGGACTGCTTTAATAAGGAAAGCTTAATATGTTTAATTCTATCGATGACCAAAAGAATTATCAATAGATACATAATTTTTGCTTTTGACAAAATGCAACATGAAAATACTAGAAAGCAAAGGTGTATAAATGAATTTCTTTAAGCCTCTACTTAAAGCATCAATGAGCTGTATTTGTAAGAGGGTAAGCTAGAAACTTTACTAAGCTAGGATGCCCTTTATCACCACTACTTTTTTTCGATATTGTGCTAGAAGTGCTATCTGTATGAGTAAGAGAAATTGGGGGGGAGGAATGGGTAATAAGTAAAACATCTTTTGGCAGGTATGATGAACTCTTAATTAGTTGATTTATTTCCTAATGTAAAGCAACAGGACGCAAAATAAAACCACAAATCAGCATTTCTATGTATTATCAGCAAAGCCCTACACAGAAGATTGTGGGAGTATCCCTGGTAAACTTTCGTAAAGGATCTTAGGAACTATGTAAACCTAATTACAACATTTTCTATGAATATTCATATTTAAATACATGGAGAAATACTATTTATGGGTAGACTAGTGCTCTATATAAGGACAATTCTACCTGATCTAATCTTATTCAGTACAATCCCATTTAAACTATGAAAGATTATTTTGAGCTAAAAAAAAATTCATTTGGAAGAACATAAGGTCAAGTATGTAAAAGGAAGTAATGTAAAAGGAAGGTGTAGCAGGTACTATATTACAAAGTAGTCATTTTCAAAATTATTTAGTGTTGGCTAAAATAGAATGGTAGAGCCAGTGGAGTAGAGTGGGTATATGACATGCAATAGAAAATGAATATGGCAAGCTTGTATCTAAGGTTTAAGGTTTTGGGATAGTAACTCATGATTTGGTAAGAACAAGGTATAGCAGAAACTAGATATAGACACAATTTGCCAAGATAAGGTCAAAATGAGTGTGTGATCTAAACATGAAGGGATATACATACTAATCAGATTTATGCATGAAAGTTTAAGAATAAACAGCATTGTAGGATGTAAAATGAATAATCTTGATTATATGTTCATTTTAAGTCAAGATTAGAAGGAAAGCAGAACATCGGGAATTTTATAGTCAGTTTCTTGGATAAAAGCTTTGTATTTTGTGAATGTAAAATGGTCAAGTTTATAAGAATGAGTTTTTTCCCAGTTGCTAAATGGTCCATGGATTTGAGCAGGCAGTTGAAAGAAATCAAAGCTATATGTAATCATGAAGAGTCCTCTAAATTATTGATGAGAGAAAAGCAAATTAAAACAACTCAAGATGCTATCTTATACTTAGCATATTTGTATAACTGTCATGCTGGCGGGGGGGGGGGGGTATGTGGGGGAAAATTGGGACACTGATACACACTGGTAGAGTTGTGTGAACTGATGCAACCATTTTGGAAAACAATTTGGAATTATGCCCCAATAAAACTATACTCTTTAACTCTGCAGTACCACTATTGGTCTGATTCCTAAGATCATGGGGAGGGGAAGGGAGAAGGAAAAGAGACCTATATGTTCTAAATTAAAATATTTAAAGCAGCATTTTGTGGTGATAAAGAATTGGAAATTGTAGGGATATGTCCATCAGTTGGAATGACTGAGCTGTGATATGATTGATGAAATATTACTATACTGCAAGAAAAGTAGGTTGGTTTTAGAAAACTGGGGAAGACTTTGCACAAAACAATGCAAAGAGAAGTGAGTAAAACCAAGAGAATGTTGTATACAGTCACAACAATATTCAAAGAATAAATGTAAATAGCAACTAAAAGTCTTAGGAAGGAAAGAATACTGATATGTAGTAGAAGTAGGTATCATATGTTTCAACATATCTGTTTCAAATGCTGGCCTTCTCTAATAAGGGGTCGGGAGAGGCTACTTGGAACTCAAAAGTATGTATGTGCTATTGCTGGACTAAGGTGTAGTAAGCTGAGTAGAGAGGATATACAGAAGGACATTTGAGCCAAGGGTAGCTCTTTGTTAAGGGACACAAAAACTTGGATACGTGGGTTCTTTATATCCTTGATATTGAAAATGTGTTGACCAGTGGGATCACTAGGGCAGACCATTAGGTTAGTTATTTGCATGATAGATGGGACAAATTCACACATTTCCCATTTCCCATCTCCCCATCAGTGTCTTAACTGTGCCTGTCTTCTCACAACCCCTTCTACATTGACTTCAACCCTTTGTAATCTCTGGCTAATTGGCAGGGTATGAGGTGTGGGACTTCAGGGGAGTAATTTTTCTCCATTTGACATTCTTTGTCAGGGAATGCTGCTGGATTTAAGAATGTGGTTTGTTTTGGTTTTGTTTGTGGGTTTTTGTTGTTGTTGTTTTGTTTTGGCCCCTTGAAAGAGATTCCAAGATGAAAAGTCTTATTACTACAAGCAACGTGGAAAAAAAAAAAAAACTGTAGCTCTGCAGTATTTAATGAGGTAATGCCAAGACTTAGCAGCTTTATCTACATTAGAAGACAGCATCTTCCAAAGAACAAAAGAGCTGGGTTTGTGGTCAAAAATAACTTGTTCAACAAAAACGTATATAAACCTGGATGGGGGAAAATGGACAGTTAAACTTAAAGACTTGCCATTTGTGAGAAAAGACCAGAACTCGAGGGAAAGTTTGACATCTAAGATCCTGCAGAATCAAGGTAAACATTATAGACCCAGTATAAGGGACCCAGTGAGGTCAGTTTATTTGAATGTGAAAATGTTATCTATACTATGAACACTCTTTCCTTGGGAGTTGGAAAGAAAGGTGTGAGTTGTATATGATGGGTAGATTCTAAAAAATTAGCTAGGGAGAGGTAACAAGGAACTGTTGCACAAATGAGGCATGAAAAGAACTGGCAACAACACAGATGGGAGTGGAGGCTGGTAGTGCCAGAACCTTATTCTCATCAGGAGTGGAGGGCTGGTAGTGCTTGAACCTTGTTCTCATCAGAACCTGGTTAAAAATGGATTATCATCTAGAAGGATGTCCTCTAAATTTATAGAGTACAAGGGGATTGGGTGATTAGAGTGGGCAGAGTAAGGAATTGGAGCATAGAGGAAAAAGGATGAGGGAGGAAGGATTTTTAGAGGGTGTAGATTGAGGTGGTAGTTAGAAGTAAACTAGTGAGGTGGGATATAGGATAAGGCTTGACAATGGTGAGAAATAAAACGTAGGGGAATAGCAATTACAACTTTATTAATGTGAAGGAGATGAACTCGCCCATTAAATGGAAATGCCTAGCAAAATGGATTAAAAATCAGAATGTTTACAAGGAACACGTTTAATGAGATATGTAGCTAAAATAAAAGGCTAGAGTAGAATTGTTTCAGCTAATGCAAAAAAAAAAAAGTTAGGGGTAGCACTATGACCTCAAAGGTAAAGCTAAAATATACTTAAACGGGGAAACCAACGAAGGCATATTGATATTAAACCAATTTTTGTACCAAATGGTATAGCATCTAAATTCTTAGGACCATAAATCTAACCAAAAAACTAAAAAAGAAAAGTCAGAGGTGAGTAGACTCTCAGGAGCTGGATGTGAATAAAGGTACGCATCTTTTTCTCAGCAGTTCATGGTACCTTTACAAAAATGATAGGGCATAATTTTATAGTTAAATACAGAATTATTGGATACATCCTTTTTAGATGACAATACAATAAAAATTAAGGTGGTTTAGCAGTACCAGATCTCAAAATACAAGGCACTGATTATCAAAATTATCTGATGATATGCTAATAAATAGGTGGATCACTGGAACAATAAGGATATATAGCAGCAAATGATTCTAATGGTTTTATGTTTGACAAGTGTGAAGCCTTTATTTTGGGGGATAAGAATTATTTGGTTAAAAAAAACTATTTGGAAAGCTGTCTGGCAGAAATTGGTCATAGGTCCATGTCTCATACCATTTACCAAGATAAGCTCAAAATAATAATCTTTCTAGATATAATGGGAAAAAATAGAAGAAAATTATGATGTGGAACCTATTGCTTATCTGATATTGAGTAGCTAAACGGTTCATGAATTAGAGCACTTGCGGTATAAAATGGATAAATTTGATGAATTAAGAAGTTCTTACATAAAGAAACATAGGCAAGAAAGTAGTAAATGCCGGGGAGGTGTGGAGAATTGAGTTTCTCGGACCTTTATCCGAAAATGTGTAGTTAAAATAAAAGGCTAGAGTGGAATTTTATATTTTGTAATTCTATATAAAGAATCTTGTGAAATGTATGAACAGGAGTCCTTCCCCAGAAAATAATTATTCAAAAGATATGAACTGGCAATTTTCAGAAGAAACGAAAACAATTTATAGTCATGAAAAGTGCTCTAAATCCTTATTGATCAGAGAAATGTAAAGCTTGTTGAAAAGGATAGAAGGGGAAAGCAGCAAACATTGGGAATGTGGGAGGAAAAAATTGGGACGCTAATGCAATGGAATGGTGAAGTGATCCACTGATTTTTTTTTTTTTTTTTGAGAGCAATCTGGAATTTTGCCGAGTTACTAAACAACCTATCCCCTTTGACCCAGCAATACTAGAAGTAGACTAGTATGTGTATTTCCAAAGATGATGAGGGGTAAAGGGAAAAGAACCTTGTTCTCTAAAGGGTTTTTGTTTTGTTTCTATGGGGGGAACAGAAGTAGAAATGGCAGGGATGCCAGTCAATTGGGAATGGTGGAAAGAAATCGTGGTAGATGATGAGGATGGATTCCTATTGTGATATAAGAAATGAGCTCTGGGGCGGCTAGGTGGCACAGTGAATAGAGCACTGGCTCTAGAGTCAGGAGGACCTGAGTTCAGATATTATCTATGTGACCTTGGGCAAGTCACTTAACCCTAACTGCCCCTCAAAAAAAAAAAAAAAGGGGCAGTGAGCTCTGTTAGAAAACTTGGGTAGAATTGCATGAAATACTGTGTTTCACTGCATAATCAACAAAGATTTTCTGCCAGACTTTTTGCCGAGAAGATGGGGTTTGACCATTATGTGAAACCTTTTTGATAAAGTAATACTGGCACGATTTTTTTTTTTTTAAGTTTCTACCAGTCTCGCACCAGTTCACTCTCTGAAACTGTCTTTTTGTAGCTCTGTTTTCAGGTTGTTCAGCACATAACTATCCTCTGGGCTTTAAGCTGAAAGTGATAGTATTACATTTACCCATAATCAGAAATGCTTTGCACATTAATGTATTGCTGATGGATGAACTGTACAGTTCAGCAACTCCCCTTGCACCTATGGCTCCTCATTGGATTGAGAGACAATACCATTAGTACTGCAATGCCCTAAATAAACCATGCAAGACAGCCTGTGGAAATACTGATAGCATTTGTGCACTGAGAATTCTAGGCTCGTGGTTCACGATGCTCGAGATAAAATGTGTATCCATGTGCCACTGGTGATCCCATTGATGCTTTTAAGGAGCCTGAAAAATAAAATCATACTATGCAATGTTTACATGATAGGGTACAACAACTATGCAGTGAACAGACATGAAGAGGCCAAGAAAATGTATGTGTTAATGGTATTATTTTAAGAACAACTTTGAGGACCAATTCATTTTGAGTATTATAAGTACTCAAATCAGCTACAAAGGACCTATGAATGAATGAATGAATGGGTCATCTGCTTCCAGAGAAAGAAGTGACAAATTGTGTGTACGTACATGTATGTATGTGGTTACATGTGTATATATGTTTGTGTTTAATGGTAGCCATCTATAGGATGGGGTGGGAATGGAAGGGAAAAATTATAAAGACTGCACAGAGGAAAAAAACCTAAGGGAAGCATTTTAAAAAGCTTTGACATCAAAGTGAAATGTCAATTCCTGGTTTAATAGTGAATCATGTTTACATTGTGCTATGTGGAAATTGATTTGTCTATGTATTTAAGTTCAAAATTTTAAAAATTCTGGCCACAGTTTCAAAATGGACACTGCTTCTATTCCTCTTCCATGTTTTCTAATGGAGTTTTTTGTTTGTTTTTAATGTTTGTAGGATTGGACTGGCATCACTTCTGAATTTGACAAGGACACATCCCAGAAGATGGGAGATGGTTTCCCAGTGGCAGACCCTGATAGGGGCCTACAAAACTACTTTTTGGGGTGTTTATGGTTTAAAATTTCTCTGATCTATGACCCCAGGGAAGTATCTCCATGAAAAACAACCCTAGGTAAATACAACCACTACCCAGAGAGACAGCACAGCATAAACTTTGACAAGGTCACTCCTTGAACTGCAGAGGGCAGCAACAAAGGCTTTGGTCTTCACTCTTTTGCTAATACCTACTTCTTGCTTGATTGAGTACTGGTTGTCAAGCAAAATAACCTTAATTCAGGCCTGCACAACATATAGCCAGCCAAAGAATTTTGGACATACCATGAAAAATGGAGAGGATGTAACAAGTGCTTTGTGCTGCTTAACCCACCTTCTATAAGTCACTTTTGTGCCAGTCATGGGTTGCCACTGTGTGCTCATGTTTTGTCATGTGACCCACGGCAACCAATTATCATCAGTCTGTTATATCTGAGAGGAGCCAGTCACACCTCTTCAGTTTTTTAGGGTGAACAGAGACAGAGTTGTAGCTACCTGTGCATGCAGTTGATGCCCACTATGCAAGGAGCGACACCAACATGAGGGCTTCTTCCCCTCAGCTGCATGGCCACTTTCCAAGTGAAATAGAGTCAAGTATACCCCTTTTGAAAAGCAATTGTTAGCTTCATATTGGGCTTTGATAGAAACTGAACAACTGCCTGGCCATGAAGTGACATTATGGCCTAGAATCCCAATTATGATCTGGGTGATGAGTATCCCACGTTCCCAGAGACATGGATGTGCTCAAGAGGCTAGCATAATTAAATGGAAATTTTACATTCAAACCATCTAAAACAGGCAAATGGTTTCTTTTCTACATGAATCTATAGCAAACATAGATACTGAAGAAAATGATATACTCTTAAAGCAACAGTCATCATTCCATTTTACTAGGGTCTGTACTATGATGGATTAATTGAAGAAGAAACACATATGGTTTACTGATGGGACAGCAAAATATTTGGGCCATGAAACATTGGAAAGTGGTAGCCTGTGTACTAGGTGGACTTTGGGAAGTACTGGCATAGGAGGAAGTAGTCAAATGTTGAATTTATGGAAGTACACCCAGCTATTAGAACAAGGATGACTGTCATATTTACTGATTTATGGGCTCTAACTAATGGGTTAGGTGCATGGATGCCGTGTGGAAATATCAAAATTGGGAAATTCATGGTAAACAAGTCTGGTGCAAAAAAACTATGGGAAGATATGACATGTGTCTTTGGTTACTAGTTTCTCATTAGATGCTCACATGACCCTCGCCATGCCACAACATCGAGTACAGTTCACCTGCTGATTGATTAGCGAAGATTGCTGCTTAGCATGTTGTCTCTACTCTGACACCAAGTGATGCAGTACTATTAAAGTGGGTCCATCAAACAGCTGGGCCACACATTTATGGAATAGGACCTCTCTGGGCAGGGACAACTTTATTTCCAATGTCAGAAGAAAGTTTTATATGAGACCTTCACCCCTTACCCCAGGGGATTTTGGGTCCTGTTTGCTTGAGGGGAAAATGATGGCCTGCTTATATTCAAGCCCCCACCCTAAGATTGTTTTAATGTGTTTATTTTGTGTTCTATAACTTAAAAATATAAGTTGTGTTGATACCCATCAGTCTATGTGATGGGCACGAAAGATGTTGGGGCTGAATATAATGTAAATGTTAAAGATATGAGCCTTGCGATTTGGGTTCTAGAGTCTAGAACCAATAAGGCTGAGGTTTGTTGAATTGGGTTTCTGGTGGAATGGTGTACCATTACATTCACAGGATATCTTAGAAGAAAATGTGTTAAGATTATCAGGTACTTGATAGCTATTTGACTAGGCAATCTTATAAAAGATCTTCTCTGGTCATTAAAAGACCTGTGACTTGTTTTGAGTTCTGGGGGCTGTGGTAGCCTCAGTCTCATGGGACCTGGGTCATATAGAATAAAGAGTGGGGGAAGATGGCCCAATGGAATTTTAACTGAAATAGAACCTTGGGGAGAGAAATGTGCAGTATGTGAGAAGCAGAACAGGGAGTGAGACAGTGCTTAGAGGGGGTGGAGGGAGGGCCTAGTTTAAGGAAACTTGTTCATAGGGAGACCTAACAAATAAGAATGCCTAAGATGTCAGTGTTTCCAGGAGTGGTGATGATCGATACCTTCTTAAATGTTGCCTCCTAGTATTCTAATCCAAATACTTTGGTTCTGCATTTAATGAAGAAAGTCTATTATATTTTGCAAATTTACCCTGGAAATTTGTCTGCATAGTCATAGCAGCTTCTGTGGGCATTGCATTGGCATTAAAGGTACTAAAAACCTATCTGGCCTGAAAAAGTTTAGCCTATTTTAATTTTGACCGCTACCTATTACAAAGTTGTGGAGGGTCTGCCTTCATTCCTTCTAAAGAGAAGTATATCTCAGATATATTGGAGGAATTGAGTCTTAGTCTTCTCAAATGACCAGTGGCAATACTATTGGAGACTGAATAGTATAGTAGAATCATAATATAGTAGAATAATATTGGAGTCCTTTGAGAAATCCCAAGTTCCCCCAAAAGAAACCTAAGAAGAGAATGTCCTAAGGGATAAAACTTTAAATCATTCATCTGACAGTTACTTGATGACAAAACAAGACTTTATTTTGGGAGGACTTTCCCCTACCTCAGGTTCCTGCTAGAATGTGCCTCAGATATACCAAAGGAGTAGACTGATAAAACTGGACTTATTCAAAAACTAGTTTCATAGGGGGTAGTTGGAAGCTTTAATACCCCATTGTCTCAAGCAGCATGGTCCTCAGGGTTCCTGGAGAAAGGGATGTGGCCCTCAAGGCTGGACATGTTTGGTGACTTGTAATCTGACTTTCACATCCTTTCCTCTGTTAAAGAGGGGGGGAAAAGGCATTCAGAAAGGACAGAAATGAGTTCTTGGTACAAGTGAACTTGGAAAGGATTGGCAGGTAAACCATTTGTGCTTTTGTCATGGCCGTGCTTTTGAAGCCTTGTGATGACCTGAAGTTTCACAATGCACTCCCAGCCTCTAGACAAGTAGAAGCCCCTTGGAGCAAGGAAATTGTTGACTGCTAAAACTCTATTTTAACAATTAAAATGATCTCTGTATGTGTGTTTTCATATGTGTTGTATGTACGAATATATTTATACATAAGTTATATGACCATATATGTAGTATGGATGGGTGGGTGCATATACATTGGGAGGCTTTGATAGAGTCCTTCCTTGTACCAGCTTAGAGAATGTACCTCAGTGGAAGTTCTGTAGTTTTACTAAGTTCAGGGAAATACTGGTTGTGTGGTTTTGGACAAGTCATGAAAAACTCTAGAGCTAATTTTTAAGAAAAGGAGCTCTATGAGTCTGTAAGGACTATGGGATTTAAAGATCTTCCATGCCCTGTTAGACTTGCTGCCATAGCAAGAAGGGGTGGGGCAAGAGAAAGCAGAAGCCAAGCTAGAGCTTGTGAGGCAACTGGAAGCATGGTGGTGGTGGTGGTGGTGGTGGTGGCGGTGGCGGTGGCGGTGGCGGCGGCGCAAACTCCTGCTTTTGAGCCAGCCAGAATTTCTGCTACGGACTTCTAAGGACTGCCAGGGACAGGAATTGAAGCGGGGACCAGAGTTTCTGGGATCTGCTTCGTGGATGTTTAGCAATTGCCTTGAGTGGGGAGAGGAGGAGCTTTGCCTGAAGTAGCCTGTTCTGTTTTGAAGGTTTGAGAATGTGGGTGTTTACATTAACTACATGTGCCAACTTCATAACTACTGTGATGGCTTTAACTTTCTGGTTTTGGGACTCAGTTTTCTGGTATTAGAATAAATGTTCTAGCTTTATCCCCCATGTAGAAAGCCTGGTATATTTTGTGATTAATAACCATATCCGCATATTTATAGTTGCCATAGGCATTGCGAATACTGCATTGTTGATACACTGTCTCCCCTTGGGAGGGAGAGTGAATTAAATCGCAGGTCCTATTATTCCCCTCTAAAGAATCAATAGATCCAGAGTTAAAAGAGACCACAGAAGCCATCTGGTCCAACACTGGGGGGGGGCGGGGTGTAACAGATAAAAAATGGAGAATCCAGAGAAGTGGTTTGCCTGTTGGGGATAAAAGGAGTAAATAGAATTCGACACCTGGAGCACTTGATGCTGCCTCTACTTTTGGAGGACTCCTCCCCCCCCCCCAAGACAATTATTGCTGTCTCAGACTCCCTTCCCTGAGCTTTCTCCCCTCTAAGAAGAAAGTCTTATAGAATAACAACTTAACACTTCCCAACAGCTATACTAGGCTACTCATTGGAAGGACAAAAACTGAAGTTTAACCGCTTTAGCCATATAGTGAAAAAACTGATGTTGGGAAAGATTGAAGGCTAAAGAAGAAAGGGTTAGATAACAGTGCCATAGAAACCATAGTGAAGAATAGAAGTACATGGTGCGTTACAGTCCACGGGATCACAAAGTCAGACAGGGGCTTTGCAATTTGGGTTCTAGAGTCTAGAACCACAAGGCTGAGGTTTGTTAAATTGGGTTTCTGGTGGAATGGGTGTTCATTACATTCACAGGAGGTCTTAAAAAGAAAATCTGTTAAAATTATCAAGCACTTGATAGTTATTTGACTAGGCAAGTTACTTGTTTCCTCATAAAATTTATGGTAACACCTATGCCAGGGTTATTGTGAGAATCAAACGTTTTTTAGAGCTGCTCTTTATCTGGTAAGTCTCAAAGGTAAGAGAGAGGGAACTCCAACTCTCTAAGCTTGGTAAACTTTTGCATTAGTTCTAGAGTCTGTGGTTTACATCAGTCCAGAGGAAAAGGTTATTCAGAGCTGGGAATTGTCACTGTGTCTTTAAAAAAAAAAAAAAAAAAAAAAGGAAATGAGGTTTTGAATAATTTTTTAAGTGCTAAGCCAAAAGGTAATTATTTTCTTCTAGTGATATAAACGGAAGAAAAGATACTGAGTATTTTTAAAGACCTGGTAAGCTTTGTGATCTAATTATGTGGGGTTTTGGCTTACAAAAAGCTTGTTCTCTTCCCCATTGGAAAAACCTTTTTGACTAGAGGAGGGTGGTACTTAGAATTTTTTACGATAAAAGAATTTTGGTTTTATGGCACTTAAGGGAATTGTGATACTTCAGACATTTCATACCAACTTGTTTTGACAAATCCCAGTATTTAAAACTCCATGAAAACTTAGTGATTATTCCTTTTAACAGGATAAATTGTAAGCTGTTTTTAAGAGAGGGAGATACTTTTACAAAGAAATGAGGAAATTTGCTCAGGTAGTCTCCAAATCAAGTAAAGGCTTTTATTGGATGTAACAACACACCAACCAGACTCACCTGCCACTTAAGGGAGGTGCAACCTAAAGGAAACACCACTTTTAAAGGAGGTGGCATCCCCCCAGGGTAGAGGGGGTTAAGGGAAATGCCCAAGAAAGGGAGCCAGGGGAAATTAGGGGTTCTTGCAGAATAAAATCTGCCTTGGGTGGGGAGATGAGGTGATAAGAGACAAGGAGACTATGGGGTAGGGTGGATGGGATCATAGTTTCGGGCATTATCCCCTTGTTCATGGAGGAGGCAGAAGGTGTGTTGGGGGGGGGGGGGCGGTTATCAAACAATTTGAGCTACAGCCTTGGGGGAAACTATCAAACATAAAACGGGATGAAATAAATACTTTGTACATCCTGAGCTTTGTACCTACATTATGTTTTCTGTTATACCAGGAGACCACAAGCAAAATGTGAATAAGTGACCAATTTCATTGGCTCCTAAAATAGCTTTAAGTGGTATTTGAGATAATGAGCTTCTGACCCTCACGTCCTTCCCTCTGTTAAAAAGGAGAAAAAGTGTTTAGAAAGGACTAAAATGAATTCTTGGTGCCAGTGAACTTAGAAACCATTGACAGGCAACCAGTTTGTAGTTTTGCCAGAGCTATGCCCTGAGGAAGGGGTTCTGCATTCTTTATCTAGGAGCAGACCCTTCCTTAGCCACATTCTCAGGGACTCATCTTTTACCTCTAGTTTAGAATTCACTTCTTTTCAAAAACTTAATTTTCAGTTTAAAAGTAGTATTTGTTTAGTTATGTTCAGATGGGGCAGGAAAGAGTTTGCATATAAGGAAGGTAAAGGGGTAATGTTCAGTTGTCAACCTAGCTCAACCTAAGCACATTCTAGCATAAAATTCACTGCTACATCATATATGTACACACCTTGTCAAGGGACAATCTTTCCTCTTCCCTCCCTATATCTAACATGGTGCTATATTATAGAGCCTAACAATCATCCTTCCAGCTTCAAGGAGTTAGCTGGGGTTGGCCCTAACAGAAGACAGTGACTGACAAAGGGTGAGAACAAGTGGGTAATGGGCCCTGGTAAGCGCTAGTCAGCCCAAGTATATGTGGGTGTATCAGTTGTAATAATCTACATCCTGGGTTCATTCCACTCTACTAAGAAGTACCTGTTCCACATTTGTCTGGTTTTCAGGTGCCATCTAATGGCCAGTCATAGCACTAGCTCTTCAAAAATAAAAAATAAAAAAAATTTTAAAAGGTTGGGGTTTTGGGGGGGTTTTTGTTTTTTGTTGTTTTTGGTTTTTTTTTTTTTTTTGGTTTTGTTGTTGGGTTTTTTGGGGGGTGGGGTTGGTTGTTTTTTTTGTTTGTTTTGTTTTTAAAGAGGATTTTTTTAATATAGCTCTTATGGTCCTGGTGAGTGGAGCAACTAGCTTCTGTTAGGGGAAAGGAAATAAATTACATTCAACGTGAGAGGCCAAGGCTTGATGTTAGCATCATTACAACGAAGGTCATGAAAATTAGATCTGGAAGGGGCCTAGTATCACAGATGAGAAACTGAAGTTCAGATGGTGAGTGACTTAGCCCAGATCAGCCAGGCTAGGTTTAAATCCAGATCCTGATTTGAAATATGTTGATCTTTCCATTGTACATTCTTACTTAGTCGGTTTATGCCCTTGATATGGTCTCTCACTAAGTCAAATACTCAATTTTAAAAGAAACATGATGATCTGAGCTAGAGCATTCCAAACAACAACACAACCTTGTGGAAACTACCAAGCAAATGGGATGAAATAGTTTGTACATCATAAGCTCTGTATCTGTACTATATGTACTTTCATCCCAAGGTCTTCTGTGATACCAAGAAACCACAAGTGAAAATACGAAGAAAGAATATGGAATCAAACCCATATCAGAGTGGGAATTGGCCTGTAAACCATGCCAGGGTGTTGCTGTTAACATCAGTGGGAACAATAGTAATGAGTAGCTGTAGTGGTTTTGATGGGACAAGTGCAGTGGTGGGAGCCGAGGTGGCTGGTCCAATTAGGTCTAGCCTAAATGTAGTTATTTCAGTCATGAAGCTAACATTTATCTAGTACCTGCTATGAGCTACACACTGTACTAAAACACTTTGTAATATTTAATCACAAAAACCCTGGGAAGTAGGTGCTAATATTCTCATTTTATAGTCAAGGAAACTGAGGCAAACAAATTTAAGTGACTTTCCTACGGTTATGCAGCTAGTGTCTGATTCTAGATTTGAACCTGACTCTTGGCCCAACACTGCATCAGCTGTAATACCTAGCTGTGTCTGAAGGTACATAAAAACTGGAGCTAACAGCTATAGTCATCATCATGTTCTAGCTGTGTCCCTCCTACCACTATTGGACGCTGGAGTGATAGGAGTAGTTGTAATCTCAATGTTGTTTGATTTTAACTATAGCACCTGTTATGGTTTCAAATAGTGGCGGGGTGGGGGCAGTGGCTAGGTGGCACAGTGAGTAGAGCGCTGGCCCTGGATTCAGAAGGACCTGAGTTCAGATCTGGCCTCAAGACACTTAACACAAAAACTAGCCATGTAACCTTGGGCAAGTTACTTAACCCCAACTGCCCTCCAAAAAAAAAAAAAACACACAAATAGTGGTGGAAATAACACAAGGAAGATCTTACTGTATCTAGTACAGTGTAGTTGCCAGCATTGTGTACTGGTGGTTGCTGCTGTTGAAGCAAAGATGGTGGTAGAAACCAAGCGAGAGAACACTGGAAGATACTGTTGGAAAGGCAAGTATAGTTAATAGAGTTATATAGTTATAACAGTAAAGGTTTCAGTAGAAATGGCCCTCAAAGTAGTACCAGTGTTGACATTAGGTCTGAGAGTAGATGTAGGACTGGGTTGGGAAACCTGCAGACTTGAGGCCACATGTGGCCCTCTAGGTCCTCAAGTGTGGTTCTTTGAATCTGAACTTCACAGAAAATAAATAATAAAAGGATTTGTTCAGTAAAACTTGGAGCTGATCAAAAGGCCACACCTGAGGAACTAGGTCACATGTAATCTTGAGGCCTCAGGTTCCCCCCCCCCCCCCATCTAGAACTAATTGTAGGGTAAAGGGCCCCTTGGATTCCCTAGCTTCCTTCAAGTTCCAACTAAAATCTGTGTACAGGAAGCCTTTCCCAACTCCTCTTAATTCTAGTAGGCACTTATTAAATGTTTGTTGATTGACAGTAGTTATGTTAGATACTTGGGGTAAAAGTAACAAGTAGTGTCATTTTGTTGGACCCAGCCCCACTCTACCCTTCCCTCTTTGATTTGTCACTTTGCCCTTCCTGAATGTCAGACTCAAATCCACTCATCCTTTCCTTGATTTGTAAAACAGGCAGCCCAACTTTTCCTTAATTGATTTGTAAAACAGAGAACTCCACCTTGCTTAATCTGTAAACAGGCAGAACCCCCACCCCTTGCTTACCCTTGATTAATCTGTGGGTGGGAGTCCCAGCCTAGGGTTTCCCCGCCTGTGGGAAATTCAAGTGTACACTGACCAATCATTGGAGTTCCAGCCTACATCACTGTAATTTCAGCTTAAGTAACCTGGCTATGGAACCTCTATAAAACCTGTACATTGTATGTGCTAAGGTGCTGCCTGGTTTAGGTGACCATGTACCCCTACAGTCCCTCGGTGTTCCTCGGTAATAAAATCCACCTTTTAAATTTAATCTTGGGGATTAAGGTACAACAGTAACTGAATGTACATGTAAAAGATTCAATTTCTGAAGTCTCTTCCAGAGTGAATATAATCAGAGGATAACTATTCAGTTGTGAGGTTAAAGCTAGGAACCTCTTTTGTTAAAGGCAGTACAGTTATGTTGGTAAAAGAATATGTAGTATGTAGAAATAGGAAGGTAAGTGAAATAGTCTGAGTAATGGCTTATGCTAGCCCATCCTCACCCCACTTCTGGTCAATTTTCTCTTACTTAGTTTTGGCTCTTGCCTGCTTAACCTCCTTGCTAGGTTTATCTCTTCTAGGCTCAGTGCTTTCCATCAGCAGATGACTGCTCAGACTGAGTACCAACTGTTGCCCGAAGCTGCTACTCATCACCCCTTGGATCTAGCATCGGCCAGATTCCAGACATTGGCCGTGGACCCCAGCCCTTGAACAATGGAACCCTGTATGGCAGGGACAGCTCTACGCCCCTTCCCAGTGAGAAGCAGTTCGGGAAGCTGAGACCATCACCCCTTGTCCCCAAATGATTTTGGGTGCCATCTGTTTAAGGGGGGATGATGGGGTCCTTGTGACGTATATATGTCTGTAGTATCAATCTGTAACATCAGTTTGTAAATGGGGTGCTTTGGGATTTATGTCTGTAAAATCAATTTGTAAAAGCAGTCTGTAAGATCACATTTCCACCCCCCCCCCCCAGCCTCAGAGCTTTGACTCTGCCCCTTCCCGCTTCCAGTGCTCTGCCCAGCAACAACTCATGACCTGTTTATCTCTGCTTGAAACAATAAGTTATGTAAATGTTCTCTCCCTTAGAGTGGCCAGCCCCACCATAAATTCTTCAATACCTTATCTGTAGGGTAACTCCTTAGTCAATTATATACCCACACTGTCTCTGATGACCTTGGTGGGAGGAAGACTGGGCACTCTTTAGTGACGTGTCAGGCCTAAAACCACACCTCCAGCTAGCCCTGCTTGAGCTATTTCCCAGTGAATCATGGGCAATACACCTGCGCAGTTGATATTAAGTGTATGGTCCTTTGAGCACTGACCACTCCTTAACTCCTTCCTGATCCCACCCTTACTCACCTAGTTAGCATAATTGACACCTTAAAACTATGCTTGTGGCCTCTGCGAGTTTGCAGGTTCCATAAGAATCTAACCCGCTGTTATCTACAGTGTAACAATAAACTTTACAACTTCGGCTTCAAAGTCTGCTTGAGCCTGGTGAATTCCTTCCAGACTGGATGCCAGAGAGGTATCCCTGGCAGAACCACTTACCCTCCCCCGCTCCTTATCACCCTTCCCTCTTCAATTTGACTTACTAAAGAGAAATAATTCTTGGTATGAGTAGACATAGGCATTACTACAGTATCAGTTGTGTCCATGTTGGAACTACTGGTAATAAGTATGGTAAAAAAAATACCAGTGTTACTGGATGTACTTTTTAGTGGGTCCTGCATTGTGTTATAAGATTGTCTGGTGGTCTTGAGACCACCATATAACAGTACCTTTATGGGAATTGTTAAGCTTATAGAATATTCTTGGGGGGAAAATACTGTTTTTCAAAGGTTAGTACAACCTTTGTGTGTCCCAGAATTTTTTCTACCACCAGCTTGTTTCTCTCCCTGACAGCAAACCTCAAGTATTTCTCACTCCATAAACAACTTAGCCAGTTCTAAAGTATAAGTCTGACCATGTCATCCCATCCCCAACCCTGCTTAGACTGTGGTGACTCACTGTCACCTCCATGAACAAGTATGAAGTCCTTTGGTATCTGTAGATCTGTCATGATTTTTTTTAACTTTCCAGACTTGCACTTGTCTCCTCTCCTCTAGGTTCTGGCTAGACTGGTCTGCTAGCTGTTCTGACATGCTACCTCCTCTCTCCATGCATTGCACAGCTGATAGGCTTGAGCCTGAAGTGTTCAACTTCCCTTAACTGTCTGATTGAGTTACAGCATCAATCAAAGGCATAAACTAGATATGGCTTGAATGAAAACAGATAATGCTACACAGGAAATTAATGCCTTGTGGTGATTGAAGAAAATCAGTCAGGCCCTGTAAAAGTTAAACCAATGGCAAGCCAGTCTACTGATGGAGCAGCTCCAGCAGACTTTGAGGGGGTATTAGGAAGATTCTTCTGTCTCTTTCCTCTTCTCTTCACCAGTGTTAGGGCCTAATTACTAAGGCCTGGGCCCTGGATTTGGCATGAGGGAGTGCAAGGGCCTTGAAGGCCCGAGATACCCGGAGGTGCTTTCTGCAAATTCGCAAATTAACTTTTGCTGTGCATTGAGAGTGCTTCATCCAACAGAAGTTGTCTCCTTCCTCACCAGCCAGGGGTATATATATAGAGCAGACACCTGAAAGAGGGGATTAGGGAATTCGGGTATTCAGGTAGCGGAGGAGTCATGTAGCAGCCATTGAATAAACCTGTTGAGCCTGATTCTAGTGCCTGGCGTTCTGTTGTACATTTTCCCCATAGGAGGATCTATGGGGCCGGAGACGTCTGAAGACCTGGTTATAGGTAAGGTCAGCCTGTCGGGACTGCAGCCTGAGAGGACCCCAACAACCAGAGGAGTGATATTGAATATGTTTTTAAAAAACCTCTGCTTGAGGAATATCTATTTTCCAGCTTTGTGGAGGATGGATTGGAAAGGGGAGCTTTTGGAAAAAGGGAGACCAAATATCAAGTAGTCTAAGTAAGAAGTGATGAGGTTATGAATTAGGGATGGGGAAGGCAATAAACATTTGTATAGCACCTACTATGTGGCAGGAACTGTGGAAAGCATTGGAAATAAGTGTTATTGTTACCTTTATTTTACAGCTGAGGAAACTGAGGCAAACATTGAACTAACCTTGTGCAGTGTCACACTGCTAGTGGAGAAAAGGGAACAGATGGGAGACACGTGGAGGGAGAATCCATAAGCTTTGGCAACTTATTGGATCTGCGAGTTTGTAGGAGATACGTGTCAAGTATAACTCCTGCACTGTAAAACTGGATGATTTGAATTATACTCCCAACAGGAATAGAGGAGTTAGGCTTGAAGGGAGTATTGGCAGAAAATATAATGGGTCCTGTTAAATTTGCCTATGGCCATCCTGTTGGAAATGTCCCATCGGCATTTGGTGATATTGAATAAGAGACAGTGAGAGTAGGGTTGGAGATACATACACACATGAATACATATATACATAAGTGTGTAAATATACATGTACATACCTATGTATATACATATCTATCTGAAAGTCACTTGCATAGAGATGCCAATTAAACCCATAGAAGCTCTCGAGATCACCAAGAAAGAATGCAGAAAGAAGAGGTTGTTTTTCAAAAATTAGGAATATGTTACATAGCACAATCCTTTACCTGTCTACCTGATGTCTAGTGACAAGCTTTTTAAGAACTGGTGAAGAGGGCTGAGGAGTACAGTGTACGGCCCAGAGCAAAATGTATTTTGATGTGACTGAAAGATCCAGTTTTGATCCTTCATCCCATTAATACTGTCTTCCACCAACTGCCCTCAGATGCCCTAGGGATATGGGCAAAAGGCAGTCTCTACCCTCAACAAGCTCCCAATAAATAAGAAATCACAGAAGGCAGACTTATGATAATTCTCTTGGAATTAAAAAAGTTTGGGAAAGGCTTCTTATAGAAGGTGAGAGATTAATTCCAGGCATGGGGGACAGCTAGAGAAAGTGTCCAGATTCTGGAGATGGAGTGTCTTGTTTATAGACCAGCAATGGATCAAAGAATACAAGGTGTGAGTGGTAAGGTGTAAGAAGACTGGAAGGGTAGGGAATGGGGTAGGTTATGAAAGGCTTTGAATGCCAGATGGAAATTTTTACATTTGATTCTAGAGGTGATTGGGAGCCAGTGGAATTTATTGAGTTTATTGACCTATGCTTTAGGAAAGTTACTTTGGTAGTTGACTAGAAGATGAACATAGTAAGGAGAGATTTGAGGTGGCCAGAGCCACCAGCAGGCTATTGAAATAGTCCAAGCATGGGGTGATAAGGGCCTGTACCATTGCTGGCAGTGTTAAGAGTATTCAAGAGATACTGCAAAGGTTAAATAGACCATGGCAATGGGTTAAATATGGGGAATGAAAGATAGTGAGGAGTAGAGGATGACAACCAACTTGTGAGCCTGGAGGATTAGGAGGATGGTGATGTCCTCAACAGTCATAGGTAAGTTGGAAATGGAGAGGATTTAGGGGGAGAGATGAGTTCTGTTTTGGATATGTTGAGCTTAAGATGTTTACTAGACATCCAGTTTGATGTGAAAATGGAGATCAGCAAAGACTTTAGAGCAGAATAAGTATATTTGAGCATAGAGATAATAATTAAATCCATAGTAGCTGATCAGATCACCAAGTGAAGTAGCCTAGAGGGAGAAGAGAAAGGAGCAGAGGACAGCTCTGTATGTATCACACCTATGGTGTGATCTGGAAGAGGATCCAGTGAAGCAGACTAGGAAGGAGCAGTCTGAGAGGTAACAGGAGAACCAGAAGATAGAGGTATCCCAAAATCCTAGAGAGAAGAGAGAGTCAAGGCAAAGAGGGTCAACAACAGTATCAACACCTGTAAAGAAGTCAAAAAGCAGTGGGAAACATTTAGTCTTTACTTCTGTATTATATCTTATCCCTGGCACATAGAAGGCATTTAATGTAATATGTATTCAATTGAAGTAAATTTAAAAGCATGACAAATTTTAAGTATGTGGTAATGTTGGTTATTCTACGTCAAGATGTTTATCTGAATTATTCACCTAATTCCTTCAACTTTTACAGGTTTTTTTTATCCAGCAAACACTAACAAAGCATTTTCGTGGCTGTGTCATTTCAGTCATTTCCTACTCTTCATGACCCCATTTGGGGTTTCCTTGGCAGAGATATCAGAGTGGTTTACTATTTCCTTCTCCGGCTTATTTTACAGGTGAGGAACAAGGTTAAGTGACTTGCCCAGGGTCACACAGCTAGTAAGTGTTTGAAGCCAGATTTGAACTCATGAAGATCACTCTTCCTGATTCCAAGCCCAGTGGTCTATCTGCTGTGCCACCTAAATACCAAAGTATTTACTAGGTACAAGGAAGGCATGTTACAGATAAGTAACAAAGATACAAAGGGGAGCATAGTAAGATAAGAAATAACAGAAGGGAAAGATCTAAGGTGGTCAAAGAACACGGCATAGACAAGGTGACACTTTAGTTGGACCTTGACAAGAAAAGAGACTTATGTGGAGATGGGTAGGACATACATTCTAGATGTAGAGTAATGTCATGAAGAAAGGTATGGTGACAAGAGAAAGCAAGGCAAGAACAAGCAACCATGAGTGGTTCAATTTGGCCAGAATGTAAATAAGATAGAAGTATGAGAGAATACTGGAGAGGTAGATTATGGAGAACCTTGAAGATGATATTCGAGTTTATATTTATTCAGTAGACAGTATGGAGCTCCTGAAGGACTTTTTAAATTGAGAAGCAAGATGATCACAGTGATGGATCCTTTTTAGTTCCTGCATTGTTTTAGGCCACTTAGCTAAATATATATCAGAGTGGATAGAGTTGGAAAGGCTTCAAAAGGTTGGGATGAGTAAAGAGATGAGTAAAGAGAAACCTATCCCCAGAAAGTCTGTCATCAAGTGAAGAAGACATTTGTTTTTTTTTTTCTTTTGACCACAGAAGCTCAAGAGGACTACTAAGGTATAGAGGTGTACTGCTCACATAATAAAATGATGGATCCTTGAAATATCGAATTAAGATTGCTCTATTGGGATGTTTTTAGAAAATAATTAAATTAGTTAATGAAATAAATTTCCCTTAAGAAAATTGTCAATTTACAGCCCCACCCACCCAGGTATCATTGCCTTCCACCTTGGGTCAGTTTGATTAAGTTCAGCACACATTGATTAGGCATGTCAAGGAGCTTGTAATTGACTTGGGGTTTACAATATGGACAAAATAAGTAAATACAAAGTCCATTTGAGTTAATTTCAGGAAGGAGATAATTCTAATAACTGAGGGGAATTGGGAAAAACCTATATAGGAGGTGGCCTCTGAAGGGAGCAAGGCATTGTCTTAGGTGAGGAGCAAAGAGACATTCTGGGAATGAGGGATTGCCACCATAATGAATGACACAGAGGCCAGATTGGCATGTCCTGTGCCAGGAACAGCTAGTTACCCAGTGTTGTTGCTTGTCCTTTGTTCTCAAAGAGGATCAATGACATCTGATAGGAAAAGAGTTCATGAAGGGGAAGACTATGAATTAAGACTGGACATATGCAGGAAGATTTTGCCAATCTTTAAATACTAAGTTAATTGTATCCCCAAAGAGATTTTTAAAAGATGGGAAACCTTATTTATACAAAAATATTTATAGCAGTTCTTTTTGTGGTGGTTAAGAACTAGAAATTGAAGAGATACCCATCAATTGGGGAATGACTGAACAAATTGTGATATATGATTGTAATGGAATATTATAATGCTATAAGAAATGACAAGCAGGATGATTTCAGAAAAACCTGAAAAAAAGCTTACATGAACTGATACAGAGTGAAGTGAGCAGAACCAGGAAAATAGTGTACATAGTAATAGCAATATCATATGATGAATAACTGAATGACTTAGCTATTCTCAGCAATACAATGACAGAGGTGGAGAACCTGCAGTCTTGAGGTCACATGTGTCCCTCTAGGTTCTTAGGTGCAACCTTTTGACTGAATCCAAGTTTTACGGAACAAATCCTTTTGTTAAAGGGATTTGTTCTGTGAAGTTTAGATCTAGTCAAAGGACCACACTTGAGGACCTAGAGGGCCACATGTGCCCTTGAGGTCGCAGGTTCCCCACCCGTCACAAGACAATTCCAAAGAACTCATAATGAAAAATATCTACCTCCAGAGAAAAAACTGATGGCATCTAAAAACCGACCAAATTTCTTTCTCCCTTTCTTTCTCTCTTTTTCTCCTTTCTTTTTCTATTTCCTTCCTGCCTTTTCTGTCTTCCTTTCTTTTCCTTTTCTTCTTTCCTTCTCTCCTTTCTTTTCTAGTTTTCTTCCACAAAATGACCAATATAGAAATGTTTTACAAAATTGTGTATGTATAACCTATATCAGATTACTTACCATCTCGTGGAGGGGGGAAGAATAAAATTGGGAACTCAAATCTCTTAAAAATGTTTTAAAATGCCTTTTATATGTAATTGGGGGAAATAAAATATCTTCAAAAAAATACCAAGTTAAGATTGTGTTTTATCCTAAAGCTAAGAAGCCATTATTTGTTGTTGTTGTTTTAAGATTCTGCCACTAGTTCTTTTAGCTTAAATTTTAGTCATCTGGTTGAAAGTGGTATTCCTGAACCTGAGCCTAGTCTTTATTATATGTGGGTCATCCAGATTCTTTCCTTACCTCTGTATTTGAGATACAGTTATGGAGACTGTAGGTGGCACAGTGGATAGAGCACTGGACTCTTCCTGAGTTCAAGTCATTTAACCCTGTTGGCCTCAGTTTCCTCATCTGTAAAATGAACTGGAGAAGGAAATGGCCAACCACTCCAGTATCTTTGGTAAGAAAACCCCAAATGGGGTCATGAAGAGTTGGACACAATTGAAATGATTGAACAGCAATAATAAAAACAAAGATAAAACTTTCAAAATAGAATAACTCTATGAGAACTTATGATATCCATAAGAATGTTGTCCCCATCCAAATTATTGACATCAGAGTCTTGGAAACCAGGACAAAACCAGATTTACTTCTTCAAGGTCAGACCTCAATTGTAATGATATTGCTGGATAATATTTATCAAACTTGGCCCCAGTTACTTTTGATTGTTCCAAAAAACTAAATGCATCCTCAAAGGATGGAGATTTGTCCACTCTGAGGACATTGAAAAGAATGTTCAATAGCCTCTGAAGGCAATACAGAAACAGGAGTATGTTTAGCCTTTTGAATGTGGCTCCCAAAGTGACTACTTGGAATGGCATTACTCCTTTGTATTTAAACGTTAAATGTTCAAATGTCAACCAGATGTCTTGGACACTTTGTTATGCATAGTGTTAAATTAACCTTAAAACGTACACATAGACACACCACAATGTGAGATTATTATTATTATTTAAACCTAATGATCTTTTGACCCTTTCAAGCCCATTCCATTGGCACCCTGGATCTATGGATAGATAGAGTCAGAAGAACTTAGAAGTAATTTAATCCAATCCAATTATGTGTAAGTGAGTGCCAGACTTGGGGTTAGGATAAAGAGTTTCAAACCACCTCTCCCACTTAATAGTTGTGTGGCCATGGAATAATAACTTAACCTCTCTGAGTCTCAGTTTCCCCTTTTATAAAATGAGGATAATAATATCTGCAGCACTTAACTCTCCAGTTTGTTGTAAGGAGGTAATGTGTGTGAATTGCCTTCCAAAGCTGCTATATGTAAATGCTGACTGTTATAATTTAGTTGAATCTTGATTGTCTGTTTTTCCTATCAGAAAATAGCTAACTTGGGGCGGCTAGGTGGCACAGTGAGTAGAGCGCCAGCCCTGGAGTCAGAAGGACCTGAGTTCGGATCTGGCCTCAGACACTTAACCCACACAAACAAAAACCTAGCTGTGTGACCTTGGGCGAGTTACTTAACCCCAATTGCCCTAAAAGGGGTGGCTAGGTGGCGCAGTGAGTAAGAGCACCAGCCTCGGAGTTGGGATGACCCGAGATCAAATCCGGCCTCAGAAAATGAGCACCCACACATAAATAATGACTAGCCGTGTAACCTTGAGCAAGTTACTTAACCCCAATTGCTTTAAAAAAAAATAGCTAACTTGTAGGAGAGTATTAGACTATAGAAAGAATATTATTCTATTCCCATCTCAGCCAATAATTAGCTCTGTGATATTGGGCAAGTCATTTAAATTCTTTCAGCCTCAGTTCCCCTATTGATATAGTGAATGGATTGGATTAAATGACTTCTAAGTTCTTCTGACTCTATCTATCCATGTATCTAAGGTGCCAATGGAATAGGCCTGAGAGGGTCAAAAGATCATTGGGTTTAAAGTCAGCATTTAATGTACTTCAGCCCCCTGTACTGTCACTTATCCACAGTGAAACTAAATAGTACCCTTATGAAATCCTTGATAAATTATCAACAATATTTTCTCTTATTGGGAGTAAGCTTATCCAGGGAAAGAAAAATTGACTTTAGGAGACTTTTAGTTAGAATATTATACAATAACACAAACCCTTGGTGATTCATTACAACGAGGTTCCAATTTTCTTTTTCCTGGTGAGTTCCTGAACTGATAAGAAAAATTTAATCACCAAGCAAAAAAGGGAATGAGATACTTATGCTCTAGAAAATGCTACATATAGCCTGGGAAATTAGCAGGTCTCAGGGTAGGTAAGATAACTGGCCACAGAATCAGAAGATATGACTTTGAATTTACTAGTTGTGTGGCCTTAGATAAACGGATTCTTCTAGGCCTCAGAATCTTAATATGTAAAATGAGATTGGACTAGACCAGAAGTTTTTAACATGGGGTCCAATAATGTGGGTTTTTTATTATGGTAATTATATTTAACATAATTGATTTGCTTGTGGTCTTATGCATTTAATTTTATGCATTTACAAATATTCTGAGAAGGAATTCATATGCTTCACCAGAGGGTCCGTGGCACAAAAAAGGTTAATGATCCAGATGAATCCTAAGATCCTTTTCAATCCTAACATTAAATGACTTCATATGTGGTTGAAGTCTAACATTGGAAAGTCTCTCTTCCAGCTTTTAATTTCTATGATTCAAAGTGCTTTTTCTGACAATGAAATGTTACCTGGGACAGAAGACAGCTTCCAGACACTGATCCTAGGAAGAGGGTGTACATACGTCCATGGGGACCTGAGGACTTAGGGGCCCACGTGGCTGCTTGGATTAAGCAGTGATGAGAATATACCCAATGTTAGATGCTATTTACAGTCTGGATCGCTAAATGAAGGAAAAGCACTTGTGTATCCTGGTGTGGAAAGCTATTTGCATAGACTCATAACGTAAATCCTGGGAGCATGTGCATTTTATACTTGGATTCTGTGATGGATACAAAGAGAAAGTCATTGTGAATGAGAAGAGCTGACTAAGTAGAACCTTCAAAGCATCTGATGTAGGAAGAAATCTTAGCATTCCTTCAAACTCAGTCTCAATCACTTTCAGGATAAAGGCAAACATAGCATGACCTCCTACATTTAAAGGAATAGCCTGGGGCATTTCTTGACTTATTGAGCACCTGCTCCATACAAAGCACCCATAGGTTACCACACTACTTCCTAGATGCATGATCTTGAGAAAATCATTTGCCATCTCTAGGACTCAGTTTCCTCAATTATAGAGCAAAGAGATTGGAACACATGATCTTTAAAGGTGCCTTTCAGTTCTAGCTCCAGTGATCATAAGATTCTCACTTGGCATAAATAAAACATGTTCTTTGCTTTCAGTTAGACTGGGAAGACAAGACATAAATACGAGAAGGTATTTTTGCCTTTCTTTTTGTTTTAAATCAAAGATGCCTGTTTTCCATTTTCACTTAACTCTTGTCAACCATATAACTGATTTCCATTTTAACTACTGCGTGACATCCTGCCTGGCTCTGCCTCTGATTGTCTTGAGCAAATCACATAATCTCGCCAGGGCTCAGTTTCATCCTCTGTGAAATGGAGAAATTAAACTCTGTGACCTCTGAAGTCCTTCCAACTCTAGAGCTAGAACTGAGGGTCTTCCAAGTCTAGAGACAATGGAAGAGATGGTGTGAAATGCCATGTCATTCATGAGCAAGCAGAGAATGTTGAGTGTTGGAGTAACGTAGAGGAAAAAAGGCTATTTCTGGTTAGGTTAATCAGAGAAGGATTTAGAAAGGGAGTTGGGTTTGAGCTGGAAAACAATGGACGAGTAGTAGCATTTGGATAAATGGAGAGGTAAAAAGGATGGTTATTGTGATGGAGCTACATATAGGGGTGACATTCCTTATAACAATGAGCAGCACTGTGGTTATTGATCAACATGGATGGACCCTTCTATTTAATCATAAAAATGATAGGGACTGGTCTCTGATTTCATTGGTATAACAAACTTCTATATAAGGAAACTCCTTCTCCTAATTTTCCTAGATGGTGCAGTAGATAGATTGACGGACCTGAAGTCAGAATGACCTGAGTTCAAATCCTGCTTCAGAGACTTAGTAGCTGTGTAACTCTGGCTAGTCACTCAACTTCCCTTGACCTCAATTTCCTCCTCTGTAAAATGGCAATCTTTATCGCACCTACCTCCCAGGGCTGTTTTGAGAATAAAATAAGTTAAAATTTGTAAAGCATTTTGCAAACCTTAAAATGATATAACAGTATAGCTAGGTCTTAATTAATGGGAATAATGAATCCTCAGAAGTGGTGGAACATTCAAATTCATTACATTCAAATTCATAATTATGTAAAATATGGTAATTGCTTCCAGCCCAATGGAAATGTGCAGTATGATTTTGAACAATGCAACTTCTTCAGGGGATTCCTTACTGGAACTTATCAGAACCCACCCTAACTGTATAAATACCATTATTTATAGTATTTATATATAGTGTTATGGCATTTATAATTACCATAATAGCTATTATCATTAATTATATTTATAGTCTTAAACACTAAGATGAACTTGCTCTGGGTCACAGAGACAGTGTAAATCAGAGACCAGACTTGAACCTAACTCTTCCTAGTGTCAAGAACATATCTCTACCCACTAAGCCATGCTATTTCTCCTATAATCATAAAAGCTGATAATTATATAGCATTTAATCATTTACACAGTAAATCTATAATCCTTTTACTGGAGTGGTACAGAATACAGTCTCACAACCTCATGAGGTATGTACTACTAGTTTTATTTTATAGATAATGAAATTGTGGTTATGTATAGTCAAGAAGTCAGTAAATATCAAAGCCAGTAATCCAACCTACTAAGGGCAGGTCCAACACTCTACCAGAGGTTTCCAAAATTATTTGGCCTACCACCCCTTTTACAAAAAGAAAATTACATGATGCCCCCTAGAAATATACCTTCTTTAGCCCTTTAACAGGTTTTTAAAAATTTGTGTCATTTCAAAAAAAATATAATTTTTAAGTGACTCATCTTTAATTTAATAGTTTATTGTAGATTTGTGGAGTTTTTTCCTGTATTGAAATTTTGATGATTCAAATTGCATCATGTAACTATATAGTATGGTATTGTAGACAAGTCATTACACACACACATTCCTGCCAATGCATGTTGGCTTGCTGCCAACACTTGCTTGTTAAGACCTTTTGGAGTACTTGACCACTGCTCAGTTATGACTTGCATTTTATGTGTTTATTTGGAAAACAAAGTAATTACTACAACTCCACTAATGTAATCACTTTAACTCTGTTACACAACAGATGAGATTTGTATTGACAGTTTTTTCAAAATGTTCTTCTCTTCTCTCCTTTCCTTATACTTCCACCATTGCTTTATTTTTATTCACCACCCCCAATTGCACCCAAGGCTACTACTGTCACCCCCAGCCCCCCAGCATTCCAGCACCCGCTGTCTCAGGGGCCAGTATGACCCACTTTGGGAACATATACTCTACACCATACCGCCCTTTCTACACAGATCATCTTCTGCATTCTGGAATTTTTCTGGTTCTTTCCTAGCCCCTCTTATCTTCTTCTACACTCTCTTTCTCGATGACATCAACAATTCCCATGGATTTAGTTTGAGATGCAATTTAGGCTGTTGGTAATGTGTTTCTGAAGCTCAACGGAGAGACTAGGGCCAAATAAGTAGATATTTAAGTCATCTACATAGAGATAATTAAACCCATGGGAAGTGATGTTGTTACCAAGAAAGAGAACTCCTTTCTGAATTATTTGTGTCATTGTTAGCTATTTAATTCAAAAAACATTTATGGAGTTATCTACCATATGCAAGGCTGCATATTTCAGACACTGAGGAGCAGAGACCTAGGCTGGTGAAACAGCATGGGAAGAGGCTGTGATGCTTTGAGGTCCTGCCCCCAAAGAAGACATGTGAGAAGATTTCTTCCCTACTTCATTGAAGAAGTAAGGATCTCCTATCAGAAGGAACACACCTGGGGCGGAGCCAAGATGGCAGAGTAGAAACAGCTCTTCCAAGCCTCTCTGCCCCCAGATTCTACACAAACTATGTAAAAAAGGACTCTGAAAAACTTCTGGAGCCCCAGCACCCACAGAACGACACAGAGAAGCTAACCTCCCGCTGAGGACAGCCCAGCACCCTGCAGGAAGGACCAGCGCAGTGGTCTGGGAGCCGGCAGCGCGCAGAGCGCAGGAGCGGAGCCGAGCCCAGGTCCACGTGAGCCGAGGTTTTAGCCCCAGGGCGGCAGGGCCAGCAGCCGGCTGGAGGAACCCCAGAACACCAGGAACTGTGGAGACGCCAGAATTATCAACATAGACTTGCCTAGGACAAAGTAAGAGGTTAGTGTCCTATGGACTTTGGGACCTGTATTTGGGGAATGCGTCAGCTCCCTCCCCTGGGGGCTAGAAGTCGCTGAGGAGACACGCCATTTTGTAGTTTTCATAGGCATTTCCGGCTCCCAGCCTACAAATCGTGGGGAGATCCAGCGATCAGTCTTGGGGGGTAATCGCTCTTGCTTTAACCTCCCTGGATCTGGATTGTGATCTAGGGTGGAAGTTGTGGGTGGGTTTACAGCTTGCCAGAAACGGAAGTTGCCCCCCACACGTTCGGGACGAAAATTCCTCTATCTGGCCTTAAAGCCATAGTGTGGCAACAAGCCCAAAAGTCAATCAATTAAGTGGCAACATGCCAAGGCAAAGGAAACAGAAAAATGCAACCCTAGACTCCTATTTTGGGGGCATAGAGCGGGAAAAGGACTGTGAGGTCAGAAGTCCTGCTCCAAAAGCCCCAGGGGAAAACATGAGCGGGTTGCAGGCCATAGAGGACCTCAAGAAGGACTTTAAAAATCAAATAAGAGAAGTGGAGGAAAAATTGGAAAGAGAAATGAGAAGGATGCAGGAAAAGTATGAAATGAGGGTCAACAGCCTGACTGAGGAAAACAACACCTTAAAAAATAGACTAACTCAAATGGCAAAGGAGGCCCAAAAGGGCAATGAGGAGAAGAATGCCTTAAAAAGTCGAATTTGCCAGATGGAAAAAGAATCTCAAAAGTTCACTGAGGAGATTCATTCCTTCAGAGTTAGACTGGAGCAAATGGAAGCTAATGACTTTATGAGAAATCAAGATGCTGTTAAGCAGATCCAAACAAATGAAAGATTAGAAGGCAATGTGAAATATCTCATGGGAAAAACCACTGACCTGGAAAATAGATCCAGGAGAGACAATTTAAAAATTATTGGACTACCTGAAAGCCATGATCAAGGAAAGAACCTAGAAATCACCCTTCAAGAAATTCTCAAGGAAAACTGCCCTGATGTTTTAGATCCAGAGGGCAAAATAGAGGTTGAAAGAATCCACCGATCACCTCCTGAAAAAGATCCCAAAAAGAAAACTCCCAGGAATATTATAGCCAGGTTCCAGAATCCCCAGATCAAGGATAAAATACTACAAGCAGCCAGGAAGAAACAATTTCAATATTGTGGAAACACAATCAGAATAGCCCAGGACCTGGCAGCTTCTACACTGAGGGATCGAAGGGCATGGAATATGATATTCCAGAGGGCAAAAGAACTGGGAATGAACCCAAGGGTCACCTACCCAGCAAAACTGAGTATTTTGTTTCAGGGAAAAATATGGTCATTCAGTGGAATAGAGGACTTTCAAGCATTCTTGAGGAAAAAACCAGAGTTGAATAGAAAATTTGACATCCAGTTGCAAGAAGTAAGAGATGCCTGAGAAGGTAATCAGGGAAAAGAAATCAAAAGGAACTTATCAAAGTTGAACTATTTACATTCCTATATGGAAAAGCAATATCTGTGACTGATGATATCTTTCCCACTATGAAAATAATGGAAGAAGGGGGTGTGGTCATACGAATACATATGTGAATGTGTGTGTATATGGTTACAGTTATATATGGATAGAGGGCATAGGTTGATTTTGTTGGGAAGGGAGAGTACTCAAGGGATGAAATTATGAGGTGAGAGAGGAAAGTGGCAAGAGGAGATGGGGAGAGACATGGTAGGGTAAACTATCTCATGTAGGGGAAGTGGTTGCAAAGGAGGGGGAGAATAAGGAAGGCTAAAAAGGCAAAACCACATTCACATTGAATTTGGTTCAGGGAGAAAATGACATACATACTAAATGGGATATCTCAACCTGCAGCAGGATAGGGGGAAGGGGGATGAGAGGAGGGATGATGGATGGGAGGGCATCCTTGGGGGGAGGGGAGGTTGGAAGTACCCACTATAGAAGAGGGACAGGATTATGTAGGGAATGGACCAGGTGGGGGGTGGGATGAGTGGGAGGGAATTATAAGCAGCCTTGTACAATATATCTACTATGATAATGTTTTGCATAGCTAGACATGTACAACATATACTGAATTACTTATATCCCAAGAAGGAATGGGTGACAAGGGAGGAAGGAAATGGATCTGAAATTCAAGGTCGTAACATTAAATGTTTCAAATATATATATAAATACTATTAAAAAAAAAAAAAGAAGGAACACACCTGAAAAAAAAAAAAAGAAGTAAGGGAGCAGGAGCATGGAAGGGAGCATATCATATCAGATGGTTTTTATTGGTTTGTTTTGTGAATCCTTTTTTTTCTTTATTAAAATTTTTATTATTATAAGGACTATCTGTTCAGGGGAAACAGGAGAAAAGCAATGTAAATGTGAGTGACATAAAAATGTATTAATATTTTTTAAAGTAGACAAATCATGTGGTGACAGTGAGGGATAGTTAATGGCTAGCATGAGAGTTCCATTGGCATATATGCAATGTCAAAAGAACACTAGCAAGGCTGTCATCCAAAGAGTGGAGCCCCTCCATGGAGGATTGATAAGTGTTTATAGACAAGAGTTGTGTTGTATACTTTTGAGGTGAATACCCACATCTCTGAGATGACAGATCCATTGAAGTATCAAGCACATTAACAACAAGATTAAGAGGCATAGACCTTATCTGAAGAATAGTTAAAGCAGTGTAACTTCTATACTGTCATGGTTATTCCATGGTTATGTTAAATATACAATATAACTCTGAGGTCACATATCACTTTTTTGGCCTATAGTAATAGATAATTTTAATACAGAAAACAATCAATCAATAACTATTAATTAAGTACCTACTATGTTCCAGGCATTGTGCTGAGCAGTGAGTATACAAAAAGAGGCAAGGAGCCTCTTGCTCTCAAGGAGCTTATAGTCTAATGAGAACAGAATATATCTCTATGTAGGCTTGTAACTTTTTCAGTTGAAAGAAGAAATATCATTTATAAATATAAATTTTTAAAAAACCATTTTTCTTTCTTTTTACATAGTATTAACTACAATAAAGCATCACTTGGTCAACTTAGATTTCAGTTTTTTATATTGCTGGGGTAAATATAGAGCAGATTTGTAACATTTTATTTATAAGGATATTATCATTAAGGTAGTAATTGGTTTTTTTTCCCAAATGCTTTATTAAATTCTGGTTTACATCATTCATTTCTGCCAGATTTTGAGTTACAATTTTTCCACATTTTTCCCTACCCCCCACCCCAGAATAGCAGTCCCACAGGATAACCCCTTGTCCGATCTGCTCTACCCCATATCATCTCCCATACCCCCTTCAACTTTTCCTTTAGGGCAAGGTGACTCTCTGTGCCCCAATGCCTGCACATCCTATTTCCCAATTATATGTAAAATAGTATTAATAATAGTATTTATATATTTTTACACACTTGATTTTAAAACTTTGAATTCCAGATTCATTCCCTTCCTTCCCTGTCACACACTGTTACTGGGAAGCCAAGCCTTTCAGTATAGGTTGTACATGTGTAGCTATGCAAAACATTACCATAGTAGATATATTGTAAAAGACTGACTATATTTCCCTCCCTCCTATCCCACCTCCCATTTAGTCTATTCCCTACTTTGATCCTGTCCCTTTTCAGAAGAGGGTGCTTCCAACTTCCCTCACCCCCTTCCATCCTGCCCTCCCTTCCATCATCCCCCTTCTCGTCCCCTAATCACCTACTCTCCTGTAGGGTGAGATATCCTATTTAGTATGTATGTCATTCTCTCCCTGATCCAAATTCAATGAGAATAAGGTTTTGCCTTTTTGCCTTCCTATTCTTCCCCTCCCTTGTAAGCATTTTCCCTTGCCTCTTCTCTATGAGAGAATTTACCCCATTCTGTCTCTCCCTATCTCCTTTCATTATATTCCTCTCTCACCTCTTAATTTCACCTTTTAAGTATCATCCCTTCCTATTACATTCAACCTGTGTCCTCTATCTATGTATGCCTGTAAACATATATACACACATTCACATATGTATTCATATGCCCATATACCCTTCTTCAACTATTTTCATACTGAGAAAAGTTTCATCAGTTACAGTTATTGTTTTTCCATGTAGGAATGTAAACAGTTCAACTTTGATAAGTTCATGATGATTTCTTTTCCCTGTTTACCTTCTCAAGCATCTCTTGCTTCTTGTATCTGAATGTCAAATTTTCTATTCGATTCTGGTTTTTTCATTAAGAATGCTTGAAAGTCCTCTATTCCACTGAATGACCATATTTTCCCCTGAAACATGATACTCAGTTTTGCTGGGAAGGAGATTCTTGGTTTTAATCCCACCTTCTTTGCCCTCTGGAATATCATATTCCAAGCCCTTTGATCCCTCAGTGTAGAAGCTGCCAGATCCTATGTTTTCCTGATTGCATTTCCACAGTATTCATATTGTTTCTTCCTGGCTGCTTGTAATATTTTCTCCTTGATCTGGGAATTCTGGAACCTGGCTATAATATTCCTAGGAGTTTTCTTTTTGGGATCTTTTCCAGGAGGTGATTGGTAGATTCTTTCAACCTCTATTTTTCCCTCTGGTTCTAAAATACCAGGGCAATTTTCCTTGACAATTTCTTGAAGGATGATTTCTAGGTTCTTTCTTTGATCATGGTTTTCAGGTAGTCCAATAATTTTTAAATTATCTCTCCTGGATCTACTTTCCAGGTCAGTGTTTTTTCCCATAAGATATTTTTCATTGCCTTCTATTCTTTCATTTGTTTGAATCTGCTTAACAGCATCTTGATTTCTCATAAAGTCACTAGCTTCCATTTGCTCTAGTCTAATTCTGAAGGAATGATTCTCCTCAGGGAGCTTTTGAGATTCTTTTTCCATCTGGCAAATTCAGCTTTTTAAGGCATTCTTTTCCTCATTGCCTTTTTGAGCCTCTTTTGCCATTTGAGTTAGTCTATTTTTTAAGGTGTTATTTTCTTCAGTCAGGCTGTTGAGTCTCATTTCATACTTTTCTTGCATCTTTCTCATTTCTCTTCCCAATTTTCCCTCCATTTCTCTTATCTGCTTCTTAAGGTCCTCTATGGCCTGTAAACAGCTCGTATTTTCATTTGGGGCTTTAGGTACAGGAGTTCTGACCTCCCAGTCCTCCTTCTGTTTCATGCTTCAATCCTCTTTGCCCCCAAAATAGGAGTCTAATGTTGCATTTTTCTGTTTATTTTGTTTCCTTTGCCTAGGCATGTTGCCACTCAATTACTTGACTTTTGGGCTTGTTGCCACAGTAGGACTCTGCCACCAGACAGGGGAGCTTCTGTCCCAAATGCTGGGGTTTTCCCCCTGCTGGAGGTATTAGTTGGGTGGCCTCTCTGAAGCCTCCACAAGCTCTGACAAGCTGGTGTGTGCCCGTGGGTGTGCAGAAGTGTCTCAGTGGCTTCTTGCCCCCAGGGAAAGAGGCAACACGCTCTCCCAACTAATGAGTCCCAAAGTCCATAGTGCACTAACCTCTCACTTTGTAGTTGGCATCAATGTGTTGTCAATTCTGGAAATGCCACAGCTGCTGGTGTTTTGGGGTCCCTCCTGCCGGCTGCTCTTCTGGCCACCCTGGGGCTAAAACTTCCAACTCACAGGGGCCTGGGCTCAGCTCTCAGAGTGCAGTGCTGGCCACTCCCTGCCAGGCTGCCTGGCTGTCCTCAGCAGGAAGTTAGCTTCTCTGTGTCATTTTGTGGGTTCTGGAGCTCCAGAAGTTGTTCAGAGTCCCCTTTTATATAAATTTGGAGGTGGTGGGAGCATGAGCTGTGAGGAAGAATTGTTTCTACTCCGCCATCTTGACTCCACCCCATAGTTTTTTTTTAACATTTAGTATACCTTAGTATTGTGTGAATTATTCAAGAAGAAAGTGTTCCACAATGATTTGTAATTAATATATCTTAGAAGAAATATAAATTCCCTAAGTAATAAATAATAACAAAGTTGCTGCCTTTTCAGTGAAGCAATTTTGTATTCCCACTTGTACCCCACAAAATACAAATGTACAATTTGTTTCATGCACCCCCCTATTTCCTTGAAATAGGAAAGAAAAAAGAAAGGGAGATGGAGAGAGAGGAAATGAGGGAAGAGGTGGGGAGAAGAAAGGATAGTGAAGGAGGAAAGAGGGAAGTGGTAACAGCTACAAATTATGACATATATCTTGGAGATTAAAAACTCACTGTCAGGGTTCCAGCCTATTCAATATGCACAATGTATTCCCATACATCTTTAGGTTCTGTATATCTCAAAAGCAATTCCAGCGTTTTTAATACAATTTATAGCTTTAGATTTGGGTAGGACTAGATTCTGTTGAGTGTTGATTGATCTCAATGCAATCCAATGTGGACTAAATTACTAGAGTAAGTAGAATAATGTCACTCCTGACACTAAATACACCCCTTTCAAAAGAGATGTTCTGTTTTTATTTGAAGATATATAATGTTTCCCCTTCCCATTCCCAGTGAAGAGTAGCTCTGAAATTTGATATAATGCCTGACCCCAGACTCCAGCTGTAAGTAAAGATGTTACATGGAAGATAAAGCAAATTTTATTCATTTTCTCAAAACTTCCAATTAAACCAACAATAAAACAAGAGTAATAATGACAGCTTTCACAATTCTAGCATTAATGTATATGTTTTAGGAATTGTAAGATGAACCATAACAGATTTAAATTATCTAAACAAATACCTATATAATATTCAGGGAAAATATTGCCTATCATCCTAATATAGGTTATCTTAAACTTGTTTGTATCCTGGACCTCTTTTGGTGAAGGATTCCTCTCAGAATATTTTTAATGTATAAAATTAAATATGTAGGATTACAAAGGGAATCAATCATATTGAAATACAATTATGAAAATCAGTTCTTAGACCTCAGGTTAAAAAAAAAACCCTGCTCCAAGGCTACTATGGTAAGATTAACATTTTCTCCAAACCAAAAGGATTGATAGGCACTTTCAGAGCAAATGAAAAATAAGTTTAAGAAAACTATAAAGAACTAAAAATTCATCAAGCAACAGCAAAAATTAGGTAAATGACATTGGATTGCCTTATATAACTGAACATGTTGTTTGTTCTTTGAAGGAGGGCTAATAGCATCATAAGGTGAATTGAATTTAAGTGAGGCAGAGTTTAACAAAGTCTTCAGCCTTATTCTCTTTTCCAGAATCATCAAAGTCCAGTGGCAAGACAAAAGTCAGGACCACTGGTCATGGCCTGGGATGCAGTGGATGATCTTGACTTCTTTAAGACCTGACCAAGCTCTAAAGCACTCCATACCACTTGCTTCAGGTACCTTCATAGCTGTTGGAACAAATTGTTCTCATCATTCCATTCTATGAGGGAGAAGTCCTCACATGCTTGGAGTAGATACCCACCTAATTCACTGATGGGACTGAGGCTCCCTCTGTCATGCTTTCCTATCACCCAGTGTGCTAGTAGAGTTTTGTTGAGGGTACTTTCTATGAGCTTACAACCTAGTACTTTCATTCAACTACAACAATTAGTTATTTTATCCACTAGTGCAATAGTTCATATAATATTAAACATAAAAGAATAATTAAAAGAGCTCTGGGATTCCACTTCATGTTGATCAAATTGCCAAAGATAACAGAAGAGGAAAATATAAATTATTCAAGTGATTATGGGAGAAGAGCAGGAATGTGCTGGAATCAGTTCATAATAGCTCAAAAGAGCCAATTATTAAATTTTCAGTGTCAGTATAGATACAACAGAAATAAGCAAATACTATTAATCAGGGCTTGATGGATTTTTTGTTGATTTTCCATAATTAAGAAAGTGATGGAGAAAATGTAATGACAGATTTATCTTAGAAGTATATTCTGGAAGAGGTAGAGCCAAGATGGCAGAGTGAAAGCAAGGTTCACCTGAGCTCTCCAACAGACTCCTTCAGCTACCTCTAAAAAGTGAATTTGAACAAATTTTAGAGTGACAGAATCCACAAAGAAACAGAATGTGGCAGATTTCCAGCCAAAGATAACCTTGCACTGGGCTAGGAGAGGAGTGCAGTCTAGAGTACAGGCTGTACCAGCACAGACCTGATCATAGTGAGGCAGGAGTGGACCTCAGCAAACTGAATTGCTGGCAGAAGTGTTTACTCCTGAACCTCTTGGTGCAGGAGGGGTCTGTTGGAACTGGGTGAGATAGAGGCAAGGTCTTACATGGGGCCTGCAGTGGGGCGGGGGGGGGGGGGGGGAGTGCAGTGGTGGCAGCAGCTACTCCTGGGCCTATCCTTCCACTGACTGAATGTTTGAAAATCACCTATTTAAACTTCTGGGAGTCAAGATAGCAGAGTGAGCAGTAAGTTGCTCTCATCCTTTCTTGACTTTGAAAAACTTAGAGAATATTACCCCAGAGAAAATCCTATAATAGTGGAGCAAGTAGAAAGAGAGAGTACAGCAGTCTTTTAGTTCTAGTTTGGAAGGTTAGGGGATTAACAGGAAAACTACCTCTTGCTGTGGCTGAAGGGGACCAGTGTAGGATGGGAGATGTCCCAGCAGGCCAGCAACAGGCCCCACCTCAGTGGACCAGGGGGAGATCCTGAGCCCCAGGGTGGACGAACAGGCAAGCGCCAACATCAGGCACACACTGCCTCCTGCTCAGCACCAGGTAAAATACCAGACTACTACAACATACAACTATAAGCACCTGAGGCCCCAGCACAGAAAACTAGTAACCAGGTCCCTAGCCCCCAGAAGAAGAAGTGTGGGTCAGTGTCCCTTGGGCCCCAGAAGGAAAAATCAATTTTTTTTTTATAATTTTTTTTTAAAAGCAATTGGGGTTAAGTAACTTGCTCAAGGTTACACGGCTAGTCATTATTTATGCGTGGGTGCTCATTTTCTGAGGCCGGTTCTGATCTCGGGTCATCCAAACTCTGAGGCCGGTGCTCTTACTCACTGCGCCACCTAGCCGCCCCTTTAGGGCAATTGGGGTTAAGTAACTTGCCCAAGGTTACACGGCTAGGTTTTTGTTTGTGCGGATTAAGTGTCGGAGGCCGGCTCCGAACTCAGGTCCTTCTGATTCCAGGGCCGGTGCTCTATTCACTGAGCCATCTAGCTGCCCCAGGAAAAATCAAATTTTAAAAAGGGTAAAAAACATGAGCAAGAAGAATAAAATAATCAATGGCCGTAGAGAAATATCTTGGTGACAGGGAAGATCAAAACACATATTCAGGAGAGGGCAACATGGTCAATATAACCACATCCCAAACCTCAAAAGTGACTATGAACTAGTCTCAAGTCCTACAAGCCTTCTTGGAAGAGCTCAAGAAGTATTTTTAAAGTCAAATAAGAGAGGTAGAAGGAAAAATTAAAAATTCAATTGACAAAATGGAAAAAGTACACCGAAGAAAATAACTTCTTAAAAAGTACAATTGGCCAAATGGAAAGGGAGGTACAAGAGCTAACTGAAGAAAAAAATTCATTAAAAATTAGAATTGGGCATCTGGAACTTAATGACCCTGTGAGACATCTAAACAAAATTGAAAGAATGAAAAAACAGAAGAAAACAGAAAATATTTTGCCATGGACTGCTCAGTGTCCAGCACTTAGCATGAGCCGGAGATGTGAATAAGAAATGACCAGGCCATGTGGGTAGTTCAAGAACGATGAACTCCATTTATTGATTCTCAGGGCAAGGTTTTTATAGAGCAAAGAGACAAAGGAAGGAAAGGAAGAGATATCATTATCTTAGTCTGTCATATCCTGGAAGTAGCATGGTAGTAAGGCCTTTTGATCCCTAGGTGCCAGAAAGTCTTAGGAAAAGTCAGTTATCTCCTATTATATGCAGTTATATCTCAAAGGATGCTCTTGAGAGCTGGCTTCAAAACCTAAAGCCAAAGCCACATCATCAAGTACATCTGCATAGGAACTGACTTCCTGCAAATGTTTTGAACAACTAAAGTTTTGGGGCAGAGCCTTAGATCTAGGTCTCGGGTACTTCTTAATGCAGCTGCAGCCATAAACAGATACAATTGAGAGCAAACTTCAAAGCTGAAGCGCAATCCTCAAAAGACATCATGTTTAGAGCTGGCCACCCAAAGATACCAGAGTGCAGAATCAGATAAAAGTCCTGGCTCAGGCCTCTTTGGCTCCCAACAATACTTTATAGGAAAAACAACTGACCTGGAAAATAGATCTAGGAGAGAGAATTTAAGAATCATTGGTGTACCTAAAAACCATGATGAAAAAAAGAGCCTGAACAGCATCCCACAAGAAATCATCAAGGAAAACTGCCTTGAGGTCCTAGAACCAGAGGGCAAAATAGTCATCAAAGAATCCACCAAACACCTCCTGAAAGAGATCCCAAGCTGAAAACTCCACGGAATATTGTAACCCAATTCCAGAATTATCAGATTAAGGGGAAAATACTACAAACAGCCAGAAAGAAACAATTCAAATATCATGGAACTACAGTTAATGACTGTAGGAATTAACTTTATGTTAATCATGCAGGACCGTGAAGCTTCTACATTAAAAGATCATAGGGCTTGGAATATGATATTACATAAAGCAAATGAGCTTGCATTACCACCAAGGATCAACTACCCAGCAAAATCAAGCATAGTCTTTCAGGGGAGGAGATGGACATTTAATGAAATAAGAGACTTCCAGGCTTTCTTGATGAAAAGGCCACACCTCAAGAGAGGCATAAAAATTTAAACAGAAAAAAGGGGGGGAAAGCTGTTTACATCCCTATGTAAACAGGATGGGAGGATGATACTTGTAAATCTTGTGAATTGTATATTTATTATGACATTTTAAAAGTATATTCATAGACAGAGGGTGTGGGTATAAATTAGCTGATATGATGATAAAAAAAAACAAAGGGTACAAAGGAATTCTAATGTGTAAAGAGGATAAGAGGAGGCAGAAAAGGATGAATTACATCACATGAAGAGGCACAAAAACATTATAGTAGAGGGAAAGAAGGGAGGGAGATGAGCATTGTTTGAACTTTACTCTCATTGGATTTAGTTCAAGGAGGGAGTAACATACTCAGTTAAATATAAAAATCTTACTTTCCTTACAGGCAGTAGGAGAGGGAAGGGGAAAGAAAATGGAAGGGGGCTGATAGAAGACAGGGAAGATTGAGGGAGGCAGTGATCAAAAGCAAAACTCTTTTGAAGAAGATAAGGGAGAAGGGAGAAATAAAAGCAAAATGGGGGGTGACACAAATAGTAATCATAACTGTGAATGTGAATGGGATGAACTCTCCCATAAAATGGAAGTGGATAGCAGAATGGATTAAAAAACACAATCCTATAATAAATTGTTTACAAGAAACACATTTGGAATAGGGGGACACACACAGGGTAATGGTAAAAGGCTAGAGCAGAATATATTATGCTTCGGCTGAAGTAAGAAAAGCAGGGATAACAATCCTAACCTCAGACAAAGCAAAAGCAAAATTATATCTAATCCAAGAGATAAGGAAGGAAACTATATCCTGCTAAAAGGCACCATAGGCAATGAAGTACTATCATTACTAAACATATATGCACCAAGTGGTATAGCATCCAAATTCTGTGGGGGACCTCAACCTCCCCCTATCTGAACCTGATAAATCTAACCTCAAAATAAACAAGAAGTTAAGGAGGGGAATAGAATTTTAGTAAAGGTAGATATGGTAGATCTCTGGAGAAAATGTAATGGGGATAGAAAGGAATATACCTTTTTCTCAGCAGTACATGGCACATACATAAAAATTGACCATGTACTAGGATATAAAAACCTCATAATCCAGTGCAGAAAGGAAGAAATATTAAATACATCCTTTTCAGATCATGATGCAATAAAAATTTTATGTAATAAAGGGCCATGGAAAGAAAGGCTAAAAATTCATTGGAAATTAAATAATCTAATCCTAAAGAATAAGTGGGTCAAACAACCAATTGTAGAAACAATCAATAACTTCATCCAAGAGAATAACAATAATGAGACAACATGCCAAAATTTATGGGTTGCAGCAAAAATGGTTCTTAGGGGAAGTCTTATATCTCTGAATGCTTACATGAATCAAACAGAGAAAGAGGAGATCAATGAATTAGGTATACAACTAAAATGCTAGGAAAAGAACAGATTAAAAATCTCCAATTAAATATCAAATTAGAAATGCTGAAAACCAAAGCAGAAATTAATGAAATTGAAATTAAGAAAACTGTTGAACTAATAAATAAAACTAAGGGCTGGTTTTATGAAAGTCAATAAAATAGATAAATCTTTGATTGATTTATGACTTAATAGTCATATGTCCCAAGGATATCAGCCAAGTGGCACAGTATGTAGAACACTAGACCTGGAGTCAGTAAGACCTTAGTTCAAATCTAGCCTAAAATACTTATTAGCTATGTGATCCTGGGTAAATTACTTTAACTTTTCTTTAACTCATTTTTCTCACCCGTAGAAGGGCCATAATAATAATACCTCTATCTCCCAGAGTTGTTGTGAGGATCAAATGAAATGATATTTGTAAAGTGCATTGTAAGCCTTACAATGCTATGTAAATATTAGCTATTATTATTACTATCACTTTTATTATTATTAATTATTATCATTATTATTAGATCAAGAACATAGATAAAGATCCATATGAACAAGAATATTTTTAGAAACACTTCCTGTAGTAGCAAAGAACCAGAAACAAAGTAGGTGTCCATCAATTGGGTAATGGCCAAACAATTTGTGGCAAAGGAATATAATGAGTTGTTGTTGTGTTATGTCACTTTTGAACTTACTAGTCATGAGAAATTATAAGAACATATGAAATTATGAACATGATGGATTAAGAAACATATGAGAAGGTTTGTAGAAACCTTTGCAGAGGGAAATTAAAAGAATGGTTTGTGTGATGATAACAGCAGCATTAATACAAAGAGGAACAAACTAAAAAGCCCCAAAATCAAAGTAGTAAGCCATAGGGACTCCAAAACACTGGTGATGAAACACACCTTCCAACTCCTGGCAGAGAAATATTTTACTAGAGCTGTATAATGAGATAAGCATCTTCAGCCATGGCCAATGGATTTATTTGTTCACTGAACTATTCATCTTTCTCACAAGAAAAAGCTTTTAATTCCGAGCTGGTGAGAGGGGGGGAAAGTTACATAGAAATCAGGTCTGGACACTTGGATCAATTGTCAATAATGGTTAGTGATGATATCTTGCATTTACAATTAACTTTTCAATGTATTTTATATCTATTATGTTAGTTGATCCCTCTGAGGTATGCTGATGTTGTTACACTCTTTTTACAAATGAAGAAAGTCAGACACAGAAATTGAATGACTTACTTTTGGTCTACCAGCTCATTAGTGATAAAGCCAGATTAGAACTCAGTTGTCTCAGTTGTCTCTTCTCCTAAAAGTGTGTTCTTTTCACTTCCTTGCCAAATGAAACAGCAATAAACCAGGAAGAAAGAGTTGAACCCTTTAGTATGAAAAAAGCAAGCATACAGTTGTGAAATTAGTTGTAGACTAGCAGTGTAAACCTTGGATTATTAGAATTCAGAAGACCTGACTTCTGTGCCTTACCCTGTCACCACTTACACTTCATGATCTTGGGCAAGTCTTGGGCTTTGGTTTGGTCATCTGAAAAGTTGGATAATTTCTAAGGTATGACTCAGATTCTATAGTCCTATGATATAAGCTATTTGAAAATACTCCTTTATATAAGACATTAATTCTGGAAGAGATATAGAGGGGCAATCTTAAGACAGGCCTGGAGTGACTAGGCTAATAGCTCACATTCTTGCTGGCTGCTGTTCTTAGAGAGACTTGTGTACACACCTTATTCATAAGTCTATGTGAAATCATTGTGCCTTCTATATGGCTAGTAAGTTCAAAAGTGACTGAATACAAAGTATACATATAGGTAGCTAGCAATAAAAGATATAGAGCACATCTGCTCCCAGGGTCCTTCAGGAGCCCAGTAGGGACCCCACCATTGTTAAGAGCTGTGAAGACCCTTGTCCTTCAAAGGAAGCAATTCCAAGCTTCATGAGAGACAGTACCATGCCACGAAGTCTTCTTCGCCAACACGATCATCAGCAAACATTTATTGGGTATATACAAGCTATGGAACAAGGCATAAAGGGAACTATAAAGGATAAGAAATAATCCCTTAAAGAGCTCATAATCTAAAGAAGAAGAAGAAGATGAAGAAAAAGATAAATAGCAATACAAGACATAAGCTAGGGACAATAGGAATTCAGAGAAGGGAGAAACCACTGAGGGTTGGGAAAGCATTCCTGTGGCATATTGAATCTCTTCTGGACCTTGAAGGAAGGGCATGCATCCTGGGACTAGGAAATATACATGATGTCTTTGGGAATAGTTAACAGACCGTTTTGTTTGGAACCAACAGTTTTAACAATTATACAAGATCTTTAATGTTAGATTAAAGGATTTTATCTTTAGAAGATCTATTTAAACTAGAACATAAAAACTTTTAATTAGACATAAGGAAGATTGTACTGGTTGTCTAGCAATGAAATGGGCTGTAGGAAATATATAACCATAATTACTAGTAGCACATGGTATTATTTTGCTTGTTATGACGAACAAGATGGCTTCTCCAGTGTCATGACTACAAAATACCACTACAGACAGTGTGGGTGTATGTGTGCATCTGTGTGTATGTGTATGTTATAGCTAAATAATCCTTAGTTTGGTTAGACTATGGTTTTTTGCCTTCAATGATTATTGTTGTAAATTTTAAAAAGGATGAAATTAATAAGTATGTTTACATTTTGGAATGTAAGGTTTATGGCTGTGGCCAAATCACCTTGAACTAGAGATGTTAGGTGGTGCATCAAATAGAGCGCTAGGCTTGAAGTCAGGAAGACTTGAAATCAAATTTGGCCTCAGATACTTCCTAGTTGTGTGATCCTGGGAAAATCTCTAACTCTCTCTCTGCCTCCAATTCTTTATCTATAAAACGATGCCTACCTCCCAAGGTTGTTGTGAAGATCAAATGAGATAATCATTTTTAAGTGCCAGGTATATAAGAAGTGCTATATAAATGTTAGCTATTATTTTCAAGAGAATTGTGTTCCTCTATGGAAAGGACAGTTCTGCTGTCTTTTCCAGCCTCTCCCTCTATCACCATTACTCAGCAAACTCTGATCTTTTCACGTTCACTCCATCTAAATGTATTACACAATTCATATCCTATTGCCCACTACCTACCAACCCCCAGGATATTCTCCTGATCCATTATTTAACTGAAATAGCTCTCACCAAAGTTGCCAGTGAAAGATCCAATCTAATGCCCTCTTCTCAAATCATTTACCTTCGCAATTCTCTTTTTTTTAAATTTATTTTACTTTCAATTCAAGGAACAAAGCAAGCATTTCCATAACATAGTACAATAAAAAGGATGTTTGCACATGAAACTGCAAATCTACCACGTACAATGTGTTATTCCCTCCAAATATAAAAGTTATTGTGTAAATTTCTTTTTTCTTCTCTCTCCCCTCCCCCTCCTTCCCTAGAGATGGCTCTCTCTCTCTCTGTGTGTCTCTCTCTCACTTTCTCTCTCCATAAATATATATAGATATACACACATATACATGCATGTGTGTGTATATATATATATACATATATATATACACACACATATATAAAATCATTCTATGCATACTTCTCTATCAGTTCTTTCTCTGGATGGAGATTGCATCTTTCTTCATATGCCTTTATTTTTAACTTGGGTATTTATAATAGTGAAAACTACTACTTACCACCTCATCCCTTCTAATGTCCAGCAAAACACTCTCATTATCATACCAGCTCTCTCTTTCTGATCTCCAATCTTTCCCTATCTGTGGGTTCTTTTCCTGCTACCCACAAGCATATCCAAGTCTCTCCATCCTTTAAAACAACCTTCTCTATATCCTACCTTGCCTGTCACTATATATCTCTCCTACCCTTCTCAGCTAAACTCTTTGAAAAAGTCTTATACCCTTGTTGCATTCACTTCCTATCTTCTCATCCTCTTCTAATCCCTCTGGAATCTGGTTTCTGCCTCATCGTTCCAACGAAAAACTCTCACAAAAGTTACTCTCTTAGTTGTCAAGTCTACTGGCCTTTTCTCTATCCACATCCTCTTGACCTTTCTGCAACCTTTGATGCTGCCAAAACTCCTGGATATTTTCGCCTCTAGTTTTCATGACACTGTTCTCTCTTGAGTCTCTCTCTGGCCACTCCTCAGCCTCCTCTGAAGGATCATTCGTCCATGTCTCATGCCCACTAACTGTGGCTCTCTCTTGGATCTTTTTTTTTTACCTCTGGACTCTCTCACTTAGTGGTCTCATTGGCTCCCATGGGTTTAATGATCATTTTTACAGTCTTCCTAGAGATATATCCGTAGACCTATTTTTTTTTGCTGAGTTGCAGTCCTACATCATAGACTATCCATTAGACATTTTGAATTGAGTGTGCTCTAGGCATATTAAATTCAGCATACCCAAATCATAGCTCGCCATCTTTACCCCAAACCTCTACTATTCCAAACTTTACTATTTCTGTTGAGAACACCACCATAGTCCTAGTACCCAAACTCACAACCTCTGTCTTCCTCTACTCTTCATTCTCATTAATCCCACATATCTAATTAGTTGCCAAACCTTGTAATTTCTCTCTCCAAATCATCTCTTACATGTCTCTTTTCCTTCATCCACAGAGCTACTACACTAGTTCAGGCCATAATGACCTCTCACCAGGACCATTGCAATAACATCCCTGTAGTTGTACTCCCTGCTTCAAGTTTGTCCCCACTCCAAATCATCTTCCACAAAGCCACCAAAATGATTTTCCTAAAATGTAGATCTTACCATTCACCTCTCTACGCAATAAATTCTAACCATTACCTATTACTTCTAAGACAAAAAATAAACTCTCTGTCTAACCTTTAGAGCTTTTGACAACTTAACCTCTTCTAACATTTCCAATGTTCTGATTGATTTTTTCCTTCCATGAACAATTCAGTTACACCAAACCAATGACTGTTCCTTACACACAACACTCTAACTCCCATCTCAGTGCTTTTGCATTGACTGTCCCCCCAAACCTATATTGTTCTCCCTCTTCACTCCTTCCTTTCAGACTCCCTGCCTTCCTTACAATTCAGACTAAGTTCCTCCTTCAACATGACACCTGTCCTGATCCTCCTAGCTGGAGTGCCCTCCCTCCAGAACTACCCTTTATTGATTTCTATGTCTTTATACAATATACACATATTCACACACATACATGTATTCCTTATAGAACATCAGTTTCTTGAGGACACGCACAAACTGTTTCATTTTTATCTTTGTGTTCTCAGTATTCACTGTGGTGCCTGGAACAGAGCAGGGTGTTCAACAACTGCTTATTCAACAACTTTCATGGAGAAAGGAAGGAGAAACAGAGACAGACAGACAGAAAGAGACACAGAGAGGGAGAAGAGGAGGAAGGGAGGAAGCGAGAGACAGAAAGAGACAGGGAGAAATGGAGGAAGGGAGAGGCACAGAGAGATGGAGAGAGAGAGAGAGAGAGAGAATGAGAGAGGGAGGAGGGGAGAGAGGGAAGGAGAGAGGGAGAAAGACAGAGACACAGAAAGAGAGGAGAGAAAGAGAGGCAGAGAGAGACAGAGATGGAGATACAAAGACGAAGACAGAGACAGAGAGCGAGAGAAAGATATTTGTACACTCATAGTGACAAGAAGGAAAAGATTTTAAACCTTAAAGTACTATATATATATACACATACATACACACACATATATATATATACATATATAGATGGATTTTTTCATTTTAATAACAATGATAGCTAGTATATATACATATATATTCATTTTAATAATAATGAAAGATGAATTGTATATTACAACATAATGGGTAACAAGGTATTTAGAGGAGATATAGTTATACAGATCAATATCCTTTATGTCTCTGTCTCTCTCTCTCTCTCTGTCTTTCTATACACATATATGTTTTGTTTTGTTTTTTTTGTTTCAGAAGAAAACTCAATATGTTAAACCCAATTCCACCAGCTAAAGTCCATTTTGATTTTGTGGGGTTTTCTCCATCTACTATTGACACATTTGACCACATATAGAATATTTTTTAAAGGAAATGAGCAAGTCAGACTCATATTTGGAGGTTTCACAGATGGTATCCTTTACAATAGTTTTGCTACTAGTTTGCCATTGAAGTCCTTTTAGACCCCATTGTACCATACAATAATGCACTCACATTAACTGATATGTGATGAGAGCTGCTGCTATTTTTCCTCTGTTTAACTTGGCAATTAAACACACAATTTCCCTACAAATGACTATAATTTTTTGCTTCCATAATATTTATGTCAACTCCAGGGAAGCTAAAAGTTGGCATTCTCCAAACCTGACCATCTGAGGCAATTTTACCAACATGCAATTTTATTTGTATCCACTAATTATTAGGGATCATCAGAACACTAGAAAAAAATCATAAACTAAAAACCAAAATGCATATACTAGCTTGCAAAATTAGTAGTTGTAAGCAAGAGTAAGTGAACTTTCAGAGTGACATTATTTTTTCCCCACTGTATCTGAAACACTGAAAATATTTTATTTGACCTAAATTGTTGTTGTTGTTGTTGTTGTTGTTCAGTCATTTTCAGTTGTGTACAACTCTTCATGACCTCATGGAGGGTTTTATTGGCAAAGATATTGGAGTAGTTTGCTATTTCCTTCTCCAGCTCATTTTACAGATGAGGAACTGAAGCAAACAGAGTTATTTGCCCAGGGTCACACAGCTAGCAAGTGTCTGAGGTCAGATTTGAATTCAGGAAATTTAATTTTCCTGACCTTAAGCCCAGCACTCTATTCACTGCACCACCTAGTTGACCTAAATTGCTAACTGTCAAATTGAATATCACTCCAAAATCACATATAAATGTGGCATGCACACACACACACACACACACACACACACACACACACACAAAAGTTTTTTCAAGCTTCTGAAAGAGCCATCCTTACCTGTGTCATTGAATAGGATTCAGGGTATATGGTCTACAGACTATTCCATAAAACTGAAGTATCTAATTGGGAATAACTGGGGAAAATGTGGCATATTAATATGTATATATAATCCTCATGAAATTATGAGTATCAGAAATTAAGAGTACTATGGGAAGCCTAGTTTGAACTGATGCATTAGCAAAGGAAACTGAACCGAGAGAACAATGTGCACAATGCTTACAATAATGTATAAATGAAAACATTAAAAGTTTAAATTAACTGGATTAAACAATGTTAGTCTTAGGGAGCAGATGATGAAACACACTTACAGTTCCTGGGTGAAAGGTGAGTGGGTTGGAGGATAAAGAGGTAGAAGGCAACATTCTTTATGAACTGTCAGATGGAGTCATCTCATCAGTTAGTTTTGTTTACCTGTTTTATTCATGGCAGATATATGCTATGGCTCTTTAACCCCTATATGTGTGCACCATGATTATCAGTTGTTATCAATTAGTCAGCTAGATATAATTAGCTTTTGGAAGGGAGTATTTACTAAGGTAGTACATTAAGAACACTAAAATATAAAGCATTCCCTTAAAAGTCTGTGACAGTCATCCCCACTAATAGGTTAGAGAACAAAGAAGACAAAATTTTAAAAGTATAAGTACAAGAGATGGAAATGGTGAAGTTAACCAAGGATAAATACAAGCTTAGCTAGGTTCTCTACAAATAGCATCATGAAAGTTAAAGCCAAGAAAGAAATGAAGTTTGTGATGAATACTAAGGAACAACAACAAAAAACGCAGGGACATTTTTAACTATGTTGGGAGGAAGATGAAGGTCAAGGAATAAGAGCATTCGTTGGGGGTAGATGTGCTGATGATAACATTATGGAAAAAGCAAAACTAACTATTTTGCTTCTAGTTTCTCTACCAAGGAGAATGCTCTTGAGACTAGGAAAGATAAAATACAAATGTTTAATAGGGAACCAAAAGCATAGGTTAATAAAGAGATGATAAGAGAGCAACTAACTACCAACTCTGAGTTCAAGTCCCTAGACCAAAATGAACTACACCCTAGGGCACTGAAAGAACTTGTGTATGAAATTATGGGACCACTATCTATGATCCCTGAGGATCTCTCCTTTTTTAATTGCAATTTCCTCATTTACATATTCACTATCCTTTTCCCTATATTGGTTTGTCAGTTTTATTACATTCTCTTTCTATTTCATCTATAATATTCTGGAGAGTTGAAGTTTACTTCTATAGTAGAGGCAGAACCGGCTATTATTGATAGAGGAGGGGAGGGGCTTTCTGGAGAGCTGTTCCAGAAGCAATGCAAAGGAGCCATGTGAGTTTCCCCAAAGAAAGTTGTTTCCTTTTCCCTACTGCTATGGGAGTCTGTGAGATGAATTGTTTTCTGTTGTCTTATGGGGAGTTCAGTACAATTTTATTGACTTATGGCATGTTATTAAATGTTTTTACAATTTGATTTCTGCTAATGTGCTTGGCCTATGTCTGCCATCTGCATTGTATAGGGACTCAAAAACAATATATTTCTCCTCCCCCACATTGCGTCCTAGCATACCACAGGGACAGACCCAAACAGTGTGTGCTGGAGCCTGGATGCAGCCAATTTTCAGTGTGAACATTTACACCTCTGAAATTGACAACTGGTAAAAATCAGGCATGATTTATTATTTTGTTGATTGTCTAAAATTAAAAAGAAAAGAGAAAATAATAATGGAGATTAAACTTAAAAGTATATCCTGTGTACCTTTTGTCAAGCTAGTTGTTAAACATTTACCAGCACAACTCAAAAATGACATTACAATTATAACACATATTTTAACCTAAATGCTAATTTTATTTTTAAAATTATAATTAGGAAAAAATATTTAATACATTCTTAAATATATGTATGTATGCATATATTTATCATAAACATATATTTATTCTTAATTATAAGTAGTAGCAGGATTTTGTTGATAACTTATTTAGTCAGTTTGGAATCCAATATGTAGCCTTATATTGGTCAGGTGATCTAATAGGAAACATAGATTCCTTCTAGTCTAAAAAGAAACTGAATGATTATAAGATCTGGATGAGACAAAGGGGAACAAGAAGGCTGTAGTGCTCTGTGGGGGAGAAGGTGCAGGTTGCTGATGTCCATTATGTTAGGAGCCTATCACAAATACAGGATCCTGTTACTTGGACTGACCATGAACAGGAAAAACTGGAACCTCACCTTGCTATAGGAGACATTGCATTGGATAGAATTCATCTGACTATGGCAGCACTGCTGGGCCTTGGCGAATCCCTTCCTCCCCTGTTTTATCACTGTCTAACAAACAGGCATAATTTACCTTTTGCATTTTCTTGTTCCTTTAGGTCTTGTTTAATGCTGTTTGTACTTTGATGTTAGATTTGTCTCTAAATAAGGATAATTAATTTTTGTTGTGTTATTAAATTAAACTCTTTGTTGTAGTTATTGTAGAGGATGTGGACAAGGGAAATTCAGTGACTAGCTGGGATCTTATGTCCCATACGGAGGGCAGAAAGGTCAAAGACTGCCCAAATTAAAGAAAAAAAATTTCTTTAACCTGAGGGGCTCCAAGATTTAATAACTTACTGTCTTTTATAAATAATTGACATTATTAAGCTCTCCAACATAGGAGGGGGAAAGGACAATCAGAAGGGGGAGAGGGAGATCATTGGCTTTGGAGTTTAAAGGGAAAAAAAGGAACCTATTTTGAGGATTACAACGATACCTAGAAGGTCCAAGCAGATAAACAGTTTAGAGCTGGGTCTAAATTCTGTGGCTGTAATTCTCTTTCTTCTCATCTCCCCCTCCTGGCTTCCTTCAAGTCTCATCTAAAATTTCATCTTCTACAAGAAACCTTTCCTGATCCCCTCTTTTTTTTTTAAACAAATGCTTTATTAACTTCTGTTTTACATCATTCATTTCCGCCAGATTTTGAGTTACAATCATTTTCCCCCCATTATTCCCCTACCCAACCTCCCTGAATAGCAGTCCCACAAGATATCGCTTCCTCCAATCTGCTCTCTCCCATACCTTCTCCCATACCCCCATCGACTTTTCCATTAGAGGAAGATGAATCTTTGTGTCCCAATGCCTGCACATCTTATCTCCCAATTATAGGCAAAAGAGTATTAATAATAGTATTTATATATATTTGAAACATTTAATATTACGACCTCGAATTTCAGATCCATTTCCTTCCTCCCTTGTCACCCATTCCCTCTGGGGAGATAAGTAATTCAGTATATGTTGTACATGTCTAGCTATGCAAAACATTATCATAGTAGATATATTGTACAAGGCTACTTATAATTCCCTCCCACTCATCCCACCCCCCACCTGGTCCATTCCCTACATGATCCTGTCCCTCTTCTATAGTGGGTACTTCCAACCTCCCCTCACCCCAAGGATGCCCTCCCTTCCATCATCCCTCCTCTCATCCCCCTCCTGATCCCCTCTTAATACCAGTGCTTTCCCTCTGTTGACAATCTTCAATTTATCTTGTATATATCTTATTTGTATATAATTGTCTAAATGTTTTCACTTTTTTAGACTGAAAGCTCTTTGAGAACAGGGACTGTTTTTGTTTTTGTTTTGCCTCTCTATCCCCAGGGCTTAGCACAGTGCCTACCAAGCACCTAGTAGAAGATTAATAAATGCTTTACTAAATAACCAAAGGAAACCTTGAGGCTATCTAGTCAACTCCCTTCATTTTACAGATGAGGAAACTGAGGTTGAGAGATGTTGAGTACTTACTCAGTCACACAGAAGTAAGAACAGAGGTGGGATTTGAATCCAGAATATGCTAGACTTCAGATCTAGTGTGTTTTTTTTCTACTGCATGAGACTTCCTCCTTTTCTTTTTATTGGGGTCTCTTAGTTGGATTTTTGTTAATACGTTCTTCAATGTCTTGCTTGTTTTTGAAATGTATTTTTGTGGGGTTTTTGTCTTTATTAATTTGTTCCTTTACTTTAAGTTTACAAGATTCAGTTCCCCAGTTCTTTGAGTTCAAATTGTCTCCCCTCCTTTACTCCCCCCATGGCGGCATACAGTTGGGTATAGAATCTACAGGTACTTTCACATTAGTCATTGGTCAGGTTATAAAGAAGAATTGTACCAGATGGAATGAAAAATGGGGAAGAGGAAACCAAACCAAACAAGAAAAAGAAAGAGAGCAGGTAGTTTGCTGTAATCTGCATTCAAACTGTTCTTTCTGGTTCTTTCTCTGAATGTAGACATCTCTCTCCATCATGAGTCTTTTGGAGTTTACTTATAGCCCTGCATTTCTTTTTTTTTTTTTTAAAGCAAATGGGGTTAAGTAACTTACTCAGGGTTACACGGCTAGTCATTATTTATGCGTGGGTGCTCAGTTTCTGAGGCCGGTTTCGATCTCGGGTCATCCCAACTCCGAGGCCAACGCTCTTATTCACTGCGCCACCTAGCCGCCCCAGCCCTGCATTTCTGAGAAGAGTCTATCAAGAAGGTCTATCAAGGCTGGTCGTCACACATACTTTGTGTCTGTAATGGTGTACAGATTTTTCCTGGTTCTTCTCTTCTCACTCAGCATCAGTTCATATAAGCCTCTCCAGGTAGAAATGAAGTCCATCTGCTCTTCATTTCTTATGGCGCATTTCTTATGTAATGTATTCCATTACATTCATAAACTCCCCAATTCGTGGGCATCCCTTTAATTTCCAATTCTTTACCACCACAAAAAGAGCTGCTGTGAATATTCTTGTACATATGGGTCTTCCTCCCACTTCTGTGATCTCTGGGATATAACCCTAGAAATGGTATTGCTAGATCAAAGGATATGAAATTACTTATGGCCCTTTGGGCGTAGTTCCAGATTGCTCTCTAGAATGGTTGGATCAGCTCACAACTCCACCAGCAAATGCATTAGTGTTCCAATTTTTCCACATCCTCTCCAGCATTTATCATTTTCCTGTTTTGTCATCTTAGCCAATCTGACCAGTGAGGTGTGGTACCTCAGAGTTGTTTTGATTTTCATTTATCTAATCAAGAGTGAGTTAGAGCATGTTTTCATATGCTTATAGATATCTTTAATTTTTTTTTCCTCTGAGAACTGTCTGTTTATATCATTTGACCATTTATCAATTGGAGAATGACTTCTGTTCTTATAGATTTGACTCAATTCTCTGTATATTTTATCTCTGTAAAATTCTTTCCCAATTTCCCACTTCCCTCTTAATCTTGGTTACATTGACTTTGTTTGTACAGAAGCTTTCCAGTTTCATGTAATCAAAGTTATCCATTTTGCATTTTATGTTGCTCTCTAATACTTTTTTGGTCATGAAATCTTCCCCCTCCATAAATCTGACAGGTTAAACAATTCCTTGATTTCCCAGATTGCTTACAGTATCATCCTTTATACCTAGATCTCGCACCCATTTAGACTTAATTTTGGTATACAGTATTAGATAATGGTCTATGCCCAGTTTCTGCCATACTATATTCCAGTTTTCCCAGCAGTTTTTGTCAAATAGTGAGTTCTTATCCCAAAACTGGGGTCTTTGGGTTTATCAAAGAGTAGATTGTTATAGTCATTGACTGCTGAGACCTGTGCTCCCAATTTATTCTATTGATCCACTGCTCTATTCCTCAGCCAGTACCAAGTAGTTTTGATGACTGATGCTTTATAATACAGATTAAAATCTGGTATAGCTACACCACCTACCCTAGCATTTCTTTTTTAATTCCCTTGATATTTTGGACATTTTGTTCTTCCAAATGAATTTTTTTACTATTTTTTCTAGGTCTATAAAGTAATTTTTTGGTAAATTGATTGGTATGGCACTAAATATGTAATTTAATTTAGGTAAAATTGTCATTTTTATTATATTGGCTTGACCCAGCCATGAGCAATTGATGTTTTTCCAATTAGTTAGATCTGACTTTATTTGTGTGAGAAGTGTTTGTAGTTGTGTTCATATAGGTCCTGGGTTTGTTTTGGCAAGTAGATCCCCAAATATTTTATAATGTCTACAGTAACTTTAAATGGGATTTCTCTTTCTATTTGGATTTCATTAAAATTATACAGGAATGCTGAGGATTTATGTGAGTTTATTTTATATCCTGCAATTTTGCCAAATTTATTTATTGTCTCAAGTAGTTTTTTACTTGATTCTTTAGGATTCTCTAAGTATATCATCATATCATATTCAAAGAGTGATAGCTTGGTCTCTTCTTTGCCTAATTTGATTCCTTTGATTTATTTTTCTTCACTAATTGCTACTGTTAACATTTCTAGTACCAGATTGAATAAGAGAGGTGATAGTGGACACCCTTGTTTCACTCCTGATCTTATTGGAAATGCTTTTAGTTTATCCCCATTACATATAATACTTGCTAATGGCTTTAAATAGATGTTATTTATTATTTTAAGGAAGGCTCCATTTATTCCTATACTTTCTAGTGTTTTAATAGGAATGGATGTTGTACTTTTGTCAAAAGCCTTTTTTGCATCTATTGAGATAATTATGTGGTTTCTGCTAGTTTTATTGTTGATATGATCAATTATACTTCTGGTTTTCCTAATATTAAACCATCATTGTATTCCTGGAACAAATCCTACCTGATCAAAGTATTATTCTTGTGGTAAGTTGCTGTAGTCTTTTTGCTAACATTTTATTTAAAATTTTTACATCTATATTCATGAGAGAAATTGGTCTATAATTTTCTTTTTCCATTTTATCTTTTCCTGATTTTGGTATCAGTACCATGTTTGTATCATAAAAAGAATTTGGTATTCTTCACTCATTTTCCCAAATAATTTGTAGAGTATTGAAATCAATTGTTCTTTAAATGTGTGATAGAATTCACTAGTAAATCCATCTGGCAGGGGTGGCTAGGTGGCACAGTGAATAGAGCGCCGGCCCTGGAGTCATAAGGACCTGAGTTCGGATCAGGCCTCAAACACTTAACACACACAAACAAAAAACCTAGCCGTGTGCCGTTGGGCAAGTTACTTAACCCCAATTGCCCTCCAAAAAAAAAAAAGCAAAAAAAAAAATCCATCTGGCCCTGGAGATTTTTTCCTAGGGAGTTCAGTGATGGATTGTTCAATTTCTTTTTCTGAGATGGGGTTATCTGGGCAGCTTATATTTTTGTAAATATTCCTCCATTTCACTAAGATTGTCAAATTTATGTGCATATAATTTAGCAAAAAATTCCTAATTATTGTTTTAATTTCCTCTTCAGTGGAGGTAGATTCACCCTTTTCATTTTTGATACTCATAATTTGGTTTTCTTCTTTCTTTTTTTATCATATTGGCTAAGGGTATATCAATATTATTGTTTTTTCATAAAACCAGCTCTTAGTTTTATTTATTAATTCAATAGTTTTCTTAACTTCAATTTTCTTAATCTTTCCTTTGGTTTTCATTATTTCTAATTTAGTATTTAATTGTGGATTTTCAATTCATTCTTTTTCTAGCTTTTTCAATTGCATGCCCAATTCATTGACCTCCCTTTTCTCTAATTTATTCATGTATTCACTCAGGGATATAAAACTTCCCCTAAGAACTGCCTTTGCTGTATCCCACAAATTTTGGTATGTTGTTTCATTATTGTCATTGTCTTGAATGAAGTTACTGATTGTTTCTATGCTTTATTGTTTGATCCACTCATTCTTTAGGATTAAATTGTTTAGTTTCCAATTAGTTTTTAGTCTGTATTTCCATGGCCCTTTATTGCATATGATTTTTATTGCATCATGATCTGAGAATGATGCATTTAATATTTCTGCCTTTCTGCACTGAATTGTGAGGTTTTTATGTCTTAGTACATGGTTGATTTTTGTGTATGTGCCATGTACCACTGAGAAGAAGATATATTCCTTTTTATTTCCATTCAGTTTTCTCCAGAGATCTATCATATTTACCCTCTCTAAAATTCTATTCACCTCCTTAACTTCTTTCTTGTTTATTTTGAGGTTGGGTTATTCAAGTTCAGAGAGGGGGAGATTAAGGTCCCCGACTAGTATAGTTTTGCTATTTCTTCCTCTAATTACCTTACCTTCTCTTCTAGGAATTTGGATGCTATACCACTTGGTGTATATATGTTAGGTAATGTTATTACTTCATTCTCAGTGGTGCCTTTTAGCAGGATGTAGTTTCCTTCCTTATCTCTTTTAATTAGATCAATTTTTGCTTTTGCTTTATCTGAGATAAGGATTGCTACCCCTGCTTTTTTTTTTCACTTTAGCTGAGGTATGATATGTTTTACTCCAGCCTTTTACCTTTGCCCTGTGTGTATCCCTCTGTTTCAGATGTGTTTCTTGTAAACAGCATATTGTAGGATCATGGTTTTTAATCCATTCTGCTATCTGCCTCCATTTTATGGGAGAGTTCATCCGATTCACATTCATAGTTATGATTACTATCTGTCTCTTTCCCTCCATCCAATTCCCTCCCCTGTTTATGCTTATATTTTCTCCCCTTTTCCCTTCTCCTTAAGAGTTTTCCTTTCAACCACCACCTCCCTCAGTATTCCCTTCTTATCATCCCCCCTTCCTCCCCTTCCCCCTCACTTCTTCCTTCCCTTCTAACTACCCCTCTTTGTAACCTTTCCCCCCTCCTACTGCCTGTAGGATATTTTTATACTTAATGTAGTATGTTATTTCTTCTTCACACCAAGAGTGACAAGAACAAATCTCATGCAAAGCTCCTCTCCCTACCCTTTTTTCCCTCTATTATAATATGTTTTGTGTCTCTTCTCGATAGAATCCTATACTTAACTGGTTCTGTTATTCCCTCCTTGCACCAGAACCAATGAGGTAAGAGATCATATAATACTCATCTCCCTCCCTTCTTTCCCTCTGCTATATTGTTTTTATGTTTCTTTGTGTGCCATAATTTATCCTTTTCCACTTCATTCTTTCCTCTTCTTCCATCGCAGTCTCTTTGTAGCCCTTAATAAGGTTTTTTTTATCATCATTTTGTGTAATTTATATTCACATGCTCTACTCATCTATAAACAGTTTGCTCTTATTAAATGACAGGGTGTGTGTGTGTGTGTGTGTGTGTGTGTGTGTGTGTGTGTGTGTGCTCCTTGTTTACCTTTCTATGTCTCTCTTGCGTGTTGTAATTGGAGGTTGAATTTTCCATTGAGCTCTGGCTTTTTCATCAGTAAGGTCTGGAAATCTTTTATATTGTTGAATAACCATTTCCTTGCCTGGAAGAATATGTTCAGTTTCACTGGGTAGGTGATCCTTGGTTGTAACCTGAGCTCTTTTGCATTGCGAAAAATTGTATTCCACTTCCTCCAATATTTCGATGTAGAGGCTGCCAAATCCTGTGCTATCCTCACTTTGGTTCCTTGATATTTGAATTATTTCTTTCTGGCTGCTTGAAGCATTTTCTTCTTTACCTGGTAGTTCTGGAGTTTGGCCACAACGATTCCTGGACTTTTCAATTTGGGATCTCTTTCAGGAGGTGTCCAGTGGATTCTCTCAATTTTTATTTTACTCTCTGGTTCTAATATTTCAGGGTAGTTTTCTTTGATGAGCTCTTGGAAGATGTTGTTCAGGCTCTCTGACTGGTGGTGTTTCTGCCAAGAAAAATATCTTTGCACAAATGAAAGTGTTGTAGAAGATTCCCTTTGCTCAGGTATTAATGGGAATTGAAGATCTTCCCCACCCATTAAGAGGCCTCACCTGAAGCCCAACAAGAGAAACTTGACTAGGGGAGGCTTGTTTTTCAGGAAGGCCCACAGCTTTTTGTTACTTTGTAATTAGGCAGTGGGTTATGAGGGTTGTGATACCCTCTGACCCTGAAGAAGTGTATATATACTCTGAGGTTAGCATTTTGCTTTGGGGCTTACTCATGGGAAGCATGTTCAAGTAATGTAGCCAAAGAGACTCTGGGTAGCTGTTAAGGAGCTTTGCAACCCAGATGTTGGTGCTTCTCTCTCTGGTAACTATGTATGTATGTAATGGTCAGAAAATTGGATCAATCTGTTGATCTATGATGTATGTATTATTTGGTCAGTAGCTAGAAGCTCTGTCTGTTGGTCTTTATGTTATTATTTCTGTTTGTAATTTCTGTTTTGTATGTATCTTCTCTGAAGTTCAGGATGCTGACTTTTTTCTGAACTAAGTAAATTTTATACATGTATATATGTACATATATATATATATATATATATATATATATATATATGGTTAAAGTAAGATTTTTGACCCCTTTTGAGTTACTTTCCTTTAGAAACACAGATCAAAGAACCTCTGTTAGCAGTCCTCCTGTGTGCTGGTGTTATTAGTCTTACACCCCCACAGCAGTTACAAGTAGTATTGTTGTTACAACACTCAATGAGGGTATGGATTTATCAAAGGTCAGCCCTCCACTTTTGGGGTGCAGTCTGGGACTACTGGGGGCTTCTGATTGGACATAAGGGCCGGGGCTTCTTTGTTTCCAGCCAGGCATGGAGGTTGAGGAGTTAGAGGGACTTTGTTCTGTCAGCAACTCCAGCACAGGGAACGGAAGTGCACTGGAGGTGGACTTTGACAGCATGAGAACCCAAAACCTAGGCATGGAGGGGATGGGGATTGTGCTTGAGTTGTAGAGGAAAGGCTCTGGGTGCAGGTGATGGAGTCATGTGGGCCCTGAGACACTGGGGCAGCAAGACAAGCATACCACCAGCCCAGGAACTTAAGAGTCCTCTTATTTCCCTAGTGGTTTTTTTTCAAATATTTACATTTTATCCTCCTTTATTCTCTTTCATTTCTGAGAAGAAAGTAACAAACAGGGAAGAAAAAGTGAAATTTCTATTTTGTCAAAGGGACTAGGGCAGAGCAAGCTTTCCTGTTTTCTTTCTACTCTGCCCTCTTATAGGAATTCCACAAATGTATTATTTTTAAATATCAGAATAATAATAGCTAGCATGTGTGTGTGTGTGTGTGTGTGTGTGTGTGTGTGTGTGTGTGTACATAAACTCACTGGGAGGTAGGTGCTATTAATACTCCCATTTTATAGATGAGAAAACTGAGGCAAATAGAATAAGTGATTTGCATAGGATCACACAGCTAGTATCTGAAGATGGATTTGAACTCAGATCTTCTTTACTCCCTGTACCACCCAGTTGCTTCACTAATTACCAATTAGAATCACCAATAACCATTTGCCTAATCCCCACAATGCCCTGAGTCAGGACACAGTATCAGGTGTCCTAGCACTTTTCTGTGCAAGTCCCAGAATTACTTTCGGTGTCATAATAAATATTATGTGCTAAATAACAGTAGTTTTTCTACCAAACAATATTGTAAGTTTCATTTTCCTCATATTTCCTAACAATAGCTATTTTATGACTTTGAAGTCCCAAGGTTACATAAGTGTCTGAACCTTATCATTAATGCCAACATGTGGCCCCATTTATTTCTCTTCACAAGGCTGCTGCCCTGAGGGAGGACTAAATCCAAATGCTTTTTTCCTAGATGCTGCCAATTTCCCTACTGTTTTTCAGTTTTAGGATCAGTGCTTGAGGAGAAGAGGCAGAGAAGGGGAAGGAGTGAGCCAGCACTTCTGTTTCTTTTTTAAAACTCATGAAGAGGTATACTTGGGAATCATTGTAGCATCTTAGAATTTTAGAGCTAGAAGTCACCTTAGAAATCTAGTCCAAACTCATCATTTGTATGATTAAAAAAAAAGTCCAATGGGAGAATTAAGTGATTTTGCTCTGGGTCACCTAGGTAATTAGGTACATATCCCCGTCTCTTGATGCCTTGGTCATCATGTTCTTTCTACTGTACACTGTTGCCATGCATCTCACAACCCTTACATCCATGCACCCTGTTTATAACAACATGGATTTAGAGCTGGCAGGGGCTTCATAGGCTATCTCATCCATCCTCATTTCACATCACATAGGTATAAGTAATACATGCTGGATTTTAACTGAGGACACCTATCTCCAGAGTTTTCACTGTACAGCACTGCCTCCTCCTCTTCCATTTTCCCAACAAAATAGTTTCATAATCAAGCTTGAAGCACCATTTTCCTTTTTTTTATTCCATACCAAGCCCTCATTAACTTGAAAGCAAAGCTACCTCAAAATGTGTATATCTGGAGTGGCTAGGTGGCACAGTGAATAGAGCACCAGCCCTAGAGTCAGGAGGACCTGAGTTCAAATCCAGCCTCAGACACTTAACGTTTACTAGCTGTGTGACCTTGGGCAAGTCACCTAATCAAAATTGCCATGCCTTCCCCCCTCTAAAAATATGTATATCCAATTTATTTTTGTAATAGGTCACATTTATATAGTATATAGGAGTATTATATAAATGTGACCTAGTACAAAAATAATTTTAATTGGTTATACACCTTTTGAGGTAGCCTTACTCTATAGTACTTTATAGTTTCTAAAATAAGCTGCTAGGGGGTGTAGTGGATAGAGCTCCATGCCTGGAGTCAAGAAGACCCCAGTTCAAATGAGGTCTCAGAGACTTCCTAGCTGTGTGACCCTGGACAAATCACTTAAGCCTGTTTGCTTCAGTCTCTTCATCTGTAAAATGAGCTGAAGAAGGAAATGGCAAACCCCTCCAGTATCTCTGCCAAGAAAATCCCACATGGGGTCATGAAGAGTCAGACACAACTGAACCACAACAAAAAGTTTATAAACCACTTTCTCTAGGTCAGTTCTCTGTGTATTATCCCTGTTTTGCATATTAAGAAATAAATCCTAGGATCATGGCTTTAGATTGGGAAGGGTCCTCAGAATGGGGTTTAGTGATGCCTACAGACATACAACTAATAGACAACAGAGCCTGGGGCACTCAAGCTCAAGTCTGATGCTTGAACACTCAGCCTCTACATACTGTTCTACAACCAGAGTTCTGGACTTTGGAGGAAGGAGTGGGAAAGGTGGGAAGGACATTAATGAAAATGAAAACAACACTTAGCAGTGACAGGCAATCCCAGAAAGAATACAGAAACTCTTACCATCACCATCCTTTTTCTTGTACTTGCTGGTCAGCTTTATCCTGGCCTCTGGGGGAGAATGCCTAGCTTCACGGATTTTAGAGTGGCAAAGGAACCTAAAGATCATCTATTCCTACCCTCTGTTGTGGGTGAAGCAAATGAGGCCCCAAGAGATTAAGTGGAAGCCTGCTCTACCCAAAGGCCCTCTGCTGGGGGATATTCTGCAGCTAGAGCAAGCAATGAATCACAGGGGAGCCTTTCCTGAGGATTCTTATCTGATGGATGAGAAATGGAGCTCTAGATCTTGTTTTACCTTGGAGAAAAAAAATTGTTAATTGGGGAATCACCTCACCCATATTTCTCTCTCTCCCCAAGACAGAGAGCTTCATTTAATAATGTTCTAAATTATCTTGATAGCCAACCTGCTTTTTCTTCTGGGGCCTTTGGAGTACAGGGCCACAAATCTAGTGCCCAGTCCTGGTCGTCCTTCACTCTCTTTTGTTCTTAAATCTGTGTCTTTCTCTTTCTGGGAGCTCCTTCTTAGTAGAAATGACTTCCATTCCCAGCAAGTTTTTCATAGGTGTGTCTAGATGGGACAGTTTGACTCTGGGATGGTAACAAGCAAATATTTTCTTATGAGCATTCCATTGCTGAAATGTTACTGGCAATAGGAAGTATCTGAATAATTCAGAATATGTGCCCAATAAATATTTGTTAAAGGAATGAATTCTTGGGGAACAGTAACAATGAAAAAAAAAACAACCCAGATCTTTCAGCCCAAAGTTTATGGAGTTTTTCTCCCAATCCCCAAATTGTTGACTAGTCAGGGAGAAGCCTAAAAAGAAAACAAAAACCCTTTGTGCCAAAAATGGGCGGGGGGCAGTTTGGGGAAATTGAGAAGCAGCCCGTTCTTTCCCCCCCAGATAATTAACTCAAAACTCTTTGGCAGCCTAGCTGGTGCCTTTGGGGAGAGAGAAGGGAAAACAAGTAACTGCTGTCTATCAGGGTTCAGCCCACTAGGCAAGGAAGTCAGCTTTAAGCAGACCAGAGAGAGAAGTTGTAAGGATTAAAGAGGCACTTATTTGCCTCACTGTGCCCAGGGCTAATCACTTAGATCTGTTGTTGTGTTTTGCTGCTCTCCAGAGAAGTTATTATCTTTGTCTAGCCTTAGGTAAAGAAAGATGGTAGAACTTATCAAAAGGCCAGCAGAGCTAACTAGAAGGAATGGGTTTTCTTTTTTCATTTTGACTCTTGCCAAGAATAAGGCCTCAGGGTATACCTTTAATCAAAAATGCAGCCCCAAAGCCCTTGCTTATAGAAAAAGATCTTCTATCAATAAATACCCTTCAATCTTGGGACCCTTTTGAAAATTAATTTAGAAACATGTGAGGATTTTTCTTTATAATCATCGTTAAGCTTTGCATTTTTTAAACCTGTTTATTAAGTTTCTTTTGATCGTTGTGCTAGAATTCATGCAAGCCACAAATCATTTTCTGGGCTTCTAAACTATTCCTTTCTTGAATAGCCTTACTTCCTGTCATAATGTCAAGGCTATTTCTCTCAGAAAGATCAACTGAATATACAGGATTTGTAAGCTTTAATTCATAGGTAAGAACAGAATGCTGGGTGTTAATCTCTCTGGGCCTCTGTTTCCTCCAGCATAAAATGATGGTGCTGTATTAAGGTAACTTTTGAGTTTCATTCCAGCCCTGAATTAATGATGCTATGTTTAATTCAATTCAACAAGCATTTAGTGAGTACCTACTCTGTGCCAAGCACTGTGCTGCTAGTCACAAAATGAAAACAGTCCTTTCCCTCAAAACTTACATTCTTCTGGGAGGGAAAAATGTACACACATAAGTAAATAGAAAAAAAAATGTTTAAACAATTGAAAGGTGAGAGTAAGAACAACGGGGCCATTAGCAGACATGTTGTAAGAAGTATCACATGCAGGGTTTGGGGATATCTAGGTGTGAGGAGAGAGAACTCACCAAAAGCTGGGGAATGTCTTGTTGCAAAGGGACAAAGACATGAAAATTGTGTATGTGGAACAACAAGGAGGCCAGTTTGGCTGGAGCACAGAGTGGATAAATGAGGTGTAATGTGAAATAACTTTTTTCAACAGTTAAAAAGAGATTTAGTTAGCCATAACAGAAAATGGACATTTAAAAATTAATCAACTAATGAGTCAATAAATATTTATTAAGCTCTTATTATGTATCAGACACTGCTAATCTTGGGGATTAAAAAGGAGTCTTTGAATAGTTCACAATCTAATATGTAGGTATTGAGGACTCCTTGAGTTAATTCAGCTGAGTGAAGCTACCTGGCCCATCAAAACCCACCAGTCAAGCTTCCATGTGAAGCCACTTTGTACTTGGTTGATAAGGAAGTGATGTCAACAGTTTAAGTCATTAGACCCCTGAGCCAACTAAGCCTGGAAGAAGATCTCAATAGTTTGGGTTTTTTTCAAAAATTTTATTTTAGACTCAAATTCCAGAACACAAATACAGAATAGAGAAAACAAAAATATATCATAAACTTAAATATTGGTATTTAAATACAAAGTTAGAAAAAAACATGTCATGTGTATAGCAGAACACAAGAGAGGATTCAAAATAAGTAACAATTTTTTTATTTCAAGAAAGCCTATATGAGGGGGCAGCTAGGTGGCACAGTGAATAGAGCACTGTCCCTGGAGTCAGGAGGACCTGAATTCAAATCCTGCCTCAAACACTTAACACAAAACTAGCCATGTGACCTTGGGCAAGTCACTTAACCCCAATTGCCCTACTTTCCCCCTCCAAAAAGAAAGAAAGGAAGAGAGAGAGAGAGAGAGAGAGAGAGAGAGAGAGAGAGAGAGAGAGAGAGAGAGAGAGAGAGAGAGGAGAAAGAAAGAGAAAGAAAAGCCTATATGATAAATAATACTCATAGTGTTGAGAATTGTCCATCTTTGCTTCTTTATGAGTTTTCTTTTGTTCTCTGTTATGTACTTTTTTTTACTTTGTTCTTTTTTTTTTTACTCTGGAAAGACAAATCAGAGTCAGATCATGAAGGATTTTAAATGCCAAACAAAAGACAGTGTATTTTATTCTAAAAGACAGTGAAACAAAATGTTTTCTCTTAAAGTGAATGTTCAGATATTCTCAGGAAACAAATTTAGAGCATCAATCTTTTTTTAGGCTAATGTGCAGAGCAGAAGGGGTGGGAGATGTATCTAAAGAGTGTCACTGCCGCAGAGTGACGGCAGCCATGGGAGATGCCAATGGAGAACAGTACAGGTGGGTGCCCTGCCTCTTTTCCCCAACCTCCAGGAATGTCAATGACTCAGGCATATACCAGAATGAGCATTCTGATCCAAGGTTCCCAAGCCCCTTAATTTTATATAAAATGTTTAGAGAAAGAGCTGACCTGTCACTAATAGGAGACTGTCCCATTACCAGTGAGTCAAGGAGGTGGGGTAGTTGGTACCACTGACATGAAAGTATTCTCTGAATTGTCTAATAAGGTATGAGAAATATGGACGGGCTTCCCAGGAACTTAACTCTAATTGTACTACAGCAAGCAATGAAGGAGTAGGGGGAGAAATAGTCTCCAGGTCAAGGAAGCCTTAGCATCCATGCATACATCCTGGGGGCTGGGACCAAACCAGTAAAACAGGTTTTCTTCAGCTTACAGAAAATGCTGCTAAATCTTGTGATGACACTACTCTATTTCACTTTAGCCTTTTCAGAAAGTAGCCCATGATTAAGACACATGAACATGGTTGTTGTTTTATCCCCAAGAAAAAATGCTGGTAATTTCAGAAAGTATCTTGAGTCATCTAGTTGAATTAAAATAAAAACACATCTCTGTGCAAGAATTTATACATTATTTTATAGAGGATGGGTAAATGTAATTGTTATGGCAGAATGAGGGTATTAATAGTGAAATCCTCAAGGATGTGACATTGGAGCCTGAATATCTCCTTGGATCACTCGGATCATCCAGAAGGGATGGCATATTTGGTGACTGTTTTAGGTTCTGTCTTTGTCAGCTGTAGAAAGAAGAAGTCAACTAGAATTATTAAAATTAACATCATATACTCTCGTGGCTCTTACAAAATGTATTTAGTCCTTTCCATAGGATCACAGAATTTCAGAGGTGGAAATTCAGAGGACCCCAGCAGTTATCTAGTCCATTCAGTTCATGAAAGGAGCATCTTCTATAGTGTCTTTTCCAGATGAGCTTCTACTTGAAGGCCTCCAGAGAGGAATATAAATAATAGAAATAGCCATTCCAAAGGTAAAAGCTACCTACAACTTTTTCATTTTATAAATGAAGAAATTGAGGCTAAACAGGCCAGGGTCACACAAAACGAGTCTGAGATGGGATTTGGACCCAGGGATTACTGGCTCCCAAGAACAGGGCTCTAGCCTCTTCACCATGCTGACTCTCTCAGTATTATGGATAGATGGACAAATGGAAAGAAGGAAGAAAAGAAGGGAGGGAAGACATATTCAGTGAGCATTTGTTATATAGCAAATGAGTTATCTGAAACCTCTGAAGACAGCCTATTTCACTCTTGGACAGCTCTAATTTTTGTTTAAAAAAATTTTACTGAACTCAACACCATTAAAAAGAAAATGAGCGTCTCTATATACAAAATAGAACTGACAATGAAGATTGTACATGAAACGATGAATTTCTACTTGTGCTCAGCTTGTTTTTCTTTTTAGATACATGATCAATTTAATGCTACTTCCAAAACTCTCCTGCTCAACTGTGTTTCCTTCAGAACTTCCTTCTACAAACTTCTGTGCATTTTTAAGTGTTTCAATCATCCTCTTTTCTTTCTTCTTTGTTTTTTTTTGACAATGACATTGCTAGCCCCTTCTCCCCTTCAGCTCCCCCAAAATGGGGGGAGGGAGGGAAGGAAAATCAAAATCCCTTTAACAAATATACATTGATAAGCAAAATTAAAACATTGATCAACTACAAAAATGTTCGCTTCATTTTGCACCTTTGAAATTGTCACCATTCTGTCAAGAGGTAGGTGGTATATATCTAAATTGATCCTTTGGAATCCTGTTTGGTCATTTCATTGATCAAATTTATTAATTAAAAAGTTTTTACAATTTTATTGTATAAATAGTTTGGGTTCTGCTCACTCTAATCACCATCATTTCATACAAGTCTTCACAGGTTTCCCTGAAACTGGCCTTTTTATAATTTCTTTTGATGCAATAATGTTCCACTACGTTAATATACCACAATTTGCTCAGCCATTTCCCAATCAATGGCTACCCACTTAGTTCCAGTTTTTTCCTACAATCCATAGAAGACAGTTCTAATTTAAGGAAGTTTTCCCCTTGTAAATATAAAAGATTTCTTCTGATATTCACTCAAATAATTTGACTTTTCTGTGGTGCCTTCCTGAAATATTTCTACCAATATTTCTGTTGGTTATAAGGTTGTCCTATAACATTCACAGATTCATTCTAACCGGATTACACGTTTATGAAAAGTGTTGGTCTCTGTGTGTGTCTGTGTGTGTGTGTGTGTTTGTGTGTGTGTGTGTGTGTGTGTGTGTGTGTGTGTGTGTGTGTGCCTCTCCATCTCCTTGTCTCCTCGGTGATATTTTGCCCCAAGTCTAGAATCCACCAGGGCATGGTCCTGGTTCTGCCCTAAATTAAAAAACACTTTGGATCTAACTACACATAAGGTCTATCTAGGCACACAAATACAAGAACTTTCCCTTTCTTTTATAATGTTTTTGACTCTAAGATCTTTCAGGTTTTCTCAAAACTCTCATGCTACATTTTAAACTTTATGACTTTGCTATCTATATAACAAAGTATACCTTTGACTGTTCAAAGTGCTATCACATCTATTATTTCATTTTATCCTCAAAAGTATACTGTAAAGTAAGGATAGATATTAGTCTTGATTAATGAAAGGACTGATGTATAACCATGTCAAATGACCTGTTGGAAGTCAGACAGTTACTTAGTAGGGCAACTCAGACAAGAACCTTATACCTCCTGATGCAAAGCTGTGTGTGCTTACTGTCATATCACATTCCTTGTCATGTTTCTGGGGACTCCTTCATTACTCATTAACATTTTCTTTCTAAATATATAGTCACATGATTGGGCATTTATTTGTGGGTTCTACTTTTCTACTCTTGACTACTCTTGACTACTCTACTATGGGTCCAAAGTTAGCAAGTAATTTAGTAACACACTTATTCCCAGGACATTTATTCCTGGTTACCAGAACTCGAAAAAAGAGGGAACAGGTCAAATCTCAACCTTTCTCCAAATTGTCTTTAAAACTTAAAAATATTCTCTTCCTTTTCCTTTTTTTCACTGATTATTTAGCATCAAATATTAGAGAAATTTTTGCTGCCTCTTCAGTAGAAGATATGAAGGAACCAAAAATCTTCCCATGTGAGTTAGTTACTGTGGTTCAACCCAGGGCTATTTTTTTCAAAGTAGTCTTTTGCCATTCGGTTACTATATTTGAAGTCTTCATTTGTACAGACACCGAACCAGAAAATGCAGGTTTCATTGCATGCCCATAGCACTTCTCACACTTTTATTTGGCTATAGATGTCTCTAAAAAGTAGGTGTTCTCTTCACTAGTCACTTATGATTTTCTAAGTGGTTTATAAATCATGGAAAAGTATATTAAGCCATGACTTAATTTATTGCAAATTTGAATGATACACCTTTTTTTAATAGCCATTAATTGGATTAATGTGCTCCAAATGCTATTGAAGTTTCATTGGACTATGGGGAATACTAGATAATTAACTAGAACAGGGTGTTTGTAAGGAACAAAGTGTTGAGGTGACACTAGGTGTTTGGGGTTGTCGTTGATTTACATCACTCTTGAGTCCCTCTGGAAATAGGTCAAGTGGTAGGCAGAGCTGGATTTTCCATAAATAGGTTCTGTAAAAGTATTTAGACTCTTAGAATTAGAAGGTCTCTTTTTAAATGGCCATACACCATAAAGTCCTTTTTTTGGCTACTGCTGTTTTCATTGTCACTCATTATTTTCATTCTTTTATCTGTTAACACTCTTCTGACTAGATAAAATAGTATAAGCTCAAGAAATGGTTTGAGATATAATTCACCTAGCTATCTGATTAAATGTTTCTGCTCTAAAAATTGCCCATTTGAAAATCCCTCTTCCTCTGTGTTGAAGGTTATGATCTGAGGTAAATCAGTCAACAAGCATTTATTAAGCATGAAATTCTAGACACTGTGCTAGGATTTGGGAATAGAAATACAAATCCAAAGAAAATTACTGCCCTCAGGAAGCCTACATTCTAATGGGGGAGAGGGGAGGACCAACACATACAAGGGAGCTGAAAAGGGGAAGGAAAAGGTACCTATGGGGGCGTGGTGACAAAGGCTGGAGAAGGAAACATGGCTGCTCTGGGCCCTTCCTCAAAGGTGAGGTTCCAGGAAGAAATTACTAACGGGAGAATGGGGCTGTAGCCATACAGGGAAAAGACTAAAGCATGGCAGTAACATCTGGCAAGACTTGATCTCATCATTGATGGAATAGTTGTGATCCATGAAATGTTTGTGAAGAGGCTTGAGCTCCACAGAAGAAAAGTGTCTCCAAACAATATCTTTTGTTTTTGTTTTTGGAAGAGAGTTTCACTCATGCGTAAATGTTTATATTAGAGCCCATGCTCCAATTTGGGGGCAGATATGGAACTTCTGTTTATATACAGGAGAATTTAAACTTCTCAAGGCTCTTTTTTTGTCTTTCTAACCCCAAACTATCACAGTGCCTCGAAGATGTTTGATAAATGTTTGTTAAATTGAATCTAATCAAATTAAAGATTGCCCCCTATGAAAAAGAAGTTACTCAACTAAAAAAGTAGGCATCGCTTGGCCTCTTCTGGTTTGTTGTTCAGTTGTTTTTCAATCACTTTCAATCCTTTGTGACCCCTTTGGGAGTTTTCTTAGTAAAGATACAAGAGTGGCTTGCCTTTTATGTCTCCAGCTCAATCTTATAGATGAGGAAACTGAGACAAAGGGAGTTAAGTGACTTGCCTAGGGTCATACAGCTAAGTGTCTAAGACCAGATTTGAAGTCAGGAAGATGTCTTCCTGACTCCAGGTCCAGCATTCAATCGACTGTGCTATCTAACTGCCCTCTGGTTTATTTGGCTGTTTTGTTTTGTTTTGTTTTGTTTTTTCATCTGAAAGTCACATTAGCCTCTTAACTCTACAACCCCAAAAATTCAATTAAAATATTTTATTGATGAGTTCCAAGAATTATATTGGGTGTGTAGAGGAAGGAGCAAAATGTCTGTGTCACTCATATGATGACTTTCAGACTCTCCCAGATAGTACAGATGCCCTGAGCTATAAGCTCAAAATGAGAAAGTGTCCTCCATGGAAGAAAGTCAGGTGAGAAAAGGCTTCAGGGAAAGCAAAGCAGATTCTAGAGGGAAACATATACAAACACAGCCCCTTCCATGCATGTCTCTCTATATATTATGTATCTTATCACTTTCTTTTCCTGCTGTACCCAGTGCTTCTCTTAAATAGTCTAGCCCTTCCTTTCAAAAAGTGATTTTGATTTTGGAGCTTCATGCCTGAGAAAATGCCACTGGATGTGGCAGTCAATGACCTTTGGTGGTATTCTGGTTATTTGTGATCTTTGAGGATGCAGTTTCATTAGAGTAATAGGGATAGAAGACAAGGGGTGGACAGCAAGTATGTGGTGAGGAAGGAGAGGCTGTATATAGAGACTGTCCTTTCAAGAAGTTTGACAATGAAAAAGAGAAGGCAGATGGAACCGGAGTTGTACTGAGGAGAAAAGTCAAGGGCAGGCCTATTTTAGGGTAAAGCAAACATGAGCATCTTAGGCAAAAGGGTAAGCATTTAGTGGAAGGAAACAGAATAAAAATGTATGAGAAAGGAAGATTGATGGAATCAAGGAGGATAGGATCAGAGAAATAGGTGGACAGGCTAGCATTTATGAAAAGGAGAGCTGTAACTTCTGAAACTGAAGCATGAGAAGAAGGTATAGGTACAGATAGAGTGTAGTGAGGAGAAGAAGAGTTAAGGGAACTTAGATCAGATATTCTCAATCTTCTTATTAAAGTAGGCGACAAGGTCATCTTCTGAGAGCATGGATGGTTGGTTTGAATTGGGAGATTATGGATATAGCCCTGCTGTTTTGTACCTCATTTGTTATTTCTACTTCAGATAACAAAAGTTTTGAAAATGATGTGTCATTGGAATACATCTTCATTTGTTAATAGAGGTATTACTTCATCTAACCTTCTTAAATGCCCCTTTTTTCCTTTGAACACAGAAGAATGTGATGACACATAAAACTACCCACTTTAGTGAAGATTTAAGTACTAGTCTTAAAGTAGTATTAAAACAAATGAATATGCATTGTTTGGGGTGTAAAGGTCAATTGTCTTAGCATATCTTAAAATGAAACATAAAAATAAGATCAAGTTGTATAAGTCTAAATTGAAGACTAATGTTTATTTATTACTAATTCATTTGTTAAGAATTCTCATAACCTTAATGTGGTGAACAATGGAAATACTGTTATGTCCCAGAGACTGAACTCATTTGTAATGAAATTTATTCTGAGATCTGTTCAGACAATAAGAAACATTTTAGTAGATGAGCCATGCTGAGTATTTGGAAATTGATCAGCAGGCTTTCTCAGTGACTCAGTGCTGTAGAAAGTTCACTGCCAAACATCAGGACAAAGACCTGGCATTAGGGAACTGTGAGAAGGTTTTTGGCCGACCCAATGAAATACTCTTTGATCTAATTTAAGTGATTTAGCCTTTAGGATCCTTCATTCTTGATCTATGAAAAGGGCAGGATAATATTTGTTCCCACATAATGCTTGTCAGCAGCTTTGAGATCAGAAAATGAAAGGTAGTATTTATGAAGAGAATCAGCATTTTATTTTCTTAAATGAAATTCACTGAAGCATGCAATCTTTTTTTTCTGGAGCAAATTCAAAGATGTGTTTGGGTGTTTTGTTTTCTTTTCATAGAAGAGAATCTGAATTTTCCTCCTTAGGCAATTATTCATACTTAATACTTCAGTGAATGATGATATTATTGATGTGGGCTATTCCTCCATGGGTCCATCCACCCCTCATCCTGACCAGCCTTTGTCCATGTCTTTGCCCCAAAGTCTCTATTGGAGATCCACCCAATATGCTGGAAACTTTTGTGTAATAAAAAGTGTACTGGATTTAGGGTCAGAAGGACTGGGTTCTAATTGCCACTCTGCCACTTAGTGTTTCTGTGACTTTGGACAAGTCACTTTAACTCTCTGAGAATCAGTTTCTTCATCTATGAAATGATGGCATTGGTCTGGATAACCTAAAAAACCTCTTCCAATTGAACATGATCTGTCCATCTTTTATCCATCCTTCTTACTAGAGGAGTATACTACCTCCTTTTCCAATCTGACAGCTAGTAAATTATACTTTTATGTCATTTTAAAAAAGTAATCAAGAGAAAAATGAAAGGGAACTGAAAAGGCAGAGACAAATCTTGAATGGAGGTGGTATCTAAGCTGAGCCTTTAAGGAAGAGATTCTTGTGAAGCAGAGGGGAAGAAGGATTACATTCCTGATATGGATGGCTCAGATACCATTTTCTACTGAAGTATTTCCTGATCCTTACCTGTGGCTCCAAGAAACTGTAGCATACCCTGTGGCCATACACTAGTAAAGCCAAATCAGGAGAGGGGCTAAAAAAGAGATTGAGACCTCGAACCTGTCATTGAGTTAGGGGGATGCTTACACCAACCACAGGAAGACTTCCTCTGGCAGAATGGGCAGATGAGAACAATCTGTTCTAGAGGCCATGAAGGCGACTGAAGCAGGCTCTTGTGGAGTGCTTGGAGCTTGGTGAGACATCAAATACACCAAGGCCATCCACTGCATCCCAGGTCTTTGCCACTTATCTTGACTTTTGTCTCATCACTGGACTTTGATGACTCTGAAAGAGAGTGAGGCTAATGACTTTGTGCAGTTCTGCCTCACTTAAATCTACTTCATTTGAGAGTGGAGGCATCATCCCATGATGTCATTGGTTCTCTTTGAAAAGAAAGGACAAACAATAATTACTTAGAGAAACCCAATGGTATTCAGTTTTGTCTCTGGCCACAGTCACCCCTATTTCTTTTGTGTCAAAAGACAGTGAGACAGTTTATTCTATAGTACCTAGCTTTACAGGGGCAGCTAGGTGGCACAGTGAATAGAGCACTGGCCCTGGAGTCAGGAGTACCTGAGTACAAATCCGGCCTCAGACACTTAACACAAAAACGAGCCTGTGACCTTGGGCAAGTCACTTAACCCCAAATGCCCTCCAAAAAGCAAAAAAAAAAAATAGTAGTAGTATAGTACATAGCTTTGGGATTCCTAATTACATATCTTTGAGTTTGAATGATAAATTTATACCATTGCTTCAAATTTACTTTTTTAGTTCAACTCTAGCTCTGATTTTCCTAAATCAGGTAAATTTAGACCCTTAACAGAGTGTTTTTCATCTCTGGACATTTGCAAAATAAGAATTCTGCCCCCCACCCCTTATCATTCTTTTCCAATTCCCTTCTTCCTTGTCCCTCCTCCTTTTTTCCTCTCTTCTTCTGTCACCTTTCTTCCTCTTCTTCACCTTCCAACTCTTGTTTTTTTTTTTATTACCTATTATGTTTTCTGGGGAATATGGGCACTGTAGAAATTCTGCGAGATTTCAAAGGCTGTCAGATATGAAACCTTTGGCTCTGGTTTTTAAAGTTTAATTTTATGATTAAAGCAAAAAGTGAGAATGACTTGCAAACAGAGAAAGGATGAAGGAAGAGCCAGAAAAAGAGCTCAGACCTTTCATCTCTCAGAATAGTCAGTGTTTGCTGTTTTAGGGACCTTCAGTCAGAAAAAGATATGCAATCATTTCATTTCACTTTAAGACAATAAACGGGGTGGCTAGGTGACGCAGTGAATAAAGCACCAGCCTTGGAGTCAGGAGGAGTCCAAACCTAGGGCTTTTTTCATCATACCATGTTGCCTTTTGACTTATACATACACTACCATGTTACCAATGATAAGTGGAAGTTGTCCTTGACAACACAGTTTAGGTCATACTGATGATTTCCATGCTTTGCCTATTTCTCTTTCCTCATGAAAAGAAATGGCAGGTCAAGATGGAATGCTAGATTATGGAACAAGAAGTCTAGTTTGACTGGAATGGGGAGTGCATGAGGTGTAGGAACGTGCTGTTCAGGAGAGGTAGACCACAGCCAGATCGTGAAAGGGTTTATTAAATCTTTTTCAAATCCTCACCCCAAACTCAACCAACCTTCACTGAGGTTGGGTCCATTCCTTACTGCCTACACTTTTCAGGTAGTCTGCCTTATTACCTACTTCCAAAGTTTTCTGTGAGGAACAAGTGCAATATAGAGAAAGCACTTTGATGACCTCAAAACACTATGTGTATTGATTATTAGGGTTATTACTAATATCATTATTGTTTATAACATCTTCGGTTTAGGCAATGACCCCATCAACAGGTATTTATTGAATTTCTTACCCAAGGCTAGCACAATTTGAGGTGCTAAGGAGACAAAAGAAGTCCAAATTATGGTCCTTGCTCTAAAGTATCTTACATTCTGCTAGGGAGGTGACATGAACTTCATATAGGACAATGAATGAAAAGGGCAATGAAACAGATCAGATTTACTCAGCTGTATGACCAATTCAGTTTCAATTCAATTCAATAAACATTTATCAAGCCCCTACTATGTACCAGGCACCGTGATATAAAAAGAAGAAAAGATAGTCCTTGCCCTTAAGGAGCTTACAATCTAATGGGGGTGGCAATATGCAAACAAATATATACAAAACAAGCTTAGTAATGAATAACTAGAAAATAATTAAAAATGGAAAGCACTGAAATTAAGTGATTGGGGAAGACTTCCTATAGAAGGCAGGATAGACACAAAGGAAATTTGAGAAAATAAATGAGTATGCCTGGGATTGCCCGGGAAACTTGGAGGACATGGGACTTTAGCCAATTTTTGAAGTCATAGCTGGCTTATGATAGAGAGGCCAGAGTCTCATAATCATATTGAAAAACAGGCTATCAACACAACTATCAATACCATATTTTATTCCTTTGTCTTCTAAAACATGTGTGCCTTTCTTGGATAAGATTTTTATTTCTTATCTACCACATATCATTAGACCTTCTTTTGCCAAGATGATTAGATTTTGTGAGTCTTCAGGTCTTCCTAAATCATGAAAAATAGGTTGTGCTTTGCATTTCTTTGGTACAAATAGGAGCATGACTTCAGTACTATCCAAGTTTATTTATACATTATGTACTAGCTGTATTGACAGCCTATGATCTCTTGCATTTTTTGTATTATAAATAAAAATGGTAAATTAAACTCCTGAATAACTTTTAAGTCATTTTGACAAACCCAAAGCCTATTGAATTGGAAGCATTTCCCAGAGAACCAGAAACTTAACAGTGTTCATGTTGCACTGTTTGTAAATACTAGCTGGCTTAATACAACCATAAGGGCTAGGCAGGTAGGACAGGAAGCCCAGCAGCTGCAATTTCAGCTATTCAGCCAGTTGAAGAAAGATATAATATGTAGGGGAATAATATGGGAGGGGCCCATGGAAGAACCAGTTTCCCTGAGTCTACATTTGCCCAATCTCCTAGGGAATGATAAAAACAGACAGACCAACCTGACAGGTTCACCCAAAGTAACTATAGCTCCATAAAGAGACAGTTTTGTCAACAGTGACGAATTCCTTTTTAATTACATTAATAAACTGAACGATTTTGCTACTCTTAGTGTGAAGAACAATAATAGTTCCATGTCTGATTAGGTTGGGCCAAGGCCCTTGTTAATTCAGAAAAGTAAGATTTTAAATAATTATCTCTGGAAGCTTTGATCACCTTTCTCTGAATAATAAAATATTTGCTTGGCTATCTATGGGTTGAGCAGCTGCTAATTTTCAGGGAAAGCTGGGACAGGTGGTGAGGCCAGAAAGAGTAGGGTATGTGTATGATTAGGCTATGACACTCAACAAGCATTAATTAAGTGCCTGCTATGTTTCAAGCACCGTGCTGAGTGCTGGGGATACAAGGAAAGGCATAAAAATCCTTTTTCTCGAAGATCTTATAGATCTAATAGAGACACCATGCAAAGAACTATGTACAAACAAAATTTATACAGGATAAATTGGAGATAATTTCAAAAGGCACTACGTTTAAGGAGGACTAGGAAAGACTTCTTATAGAAGACAGGAGTTTAGTTGAACTTGAAGGAAGTAAAGATGAGGATGGAGAGCATCCCAGGCATGGGGGACAGCCACAAAGTTGGAAAAATTGAGTGTCTTGTATAAGGAACGGTAAGGATGCCAATATCACTAGACGATTTTATCTCAGTCTTCACTATCCTCAGCCTCTCTGCAGCCTTTGACATTGCTGAGCTCACTTCCCTCCATGATACTCTGTTCTCTCTAGTTTTTCAGGACCCCACCTCTGTCCTGGTTCTCCTCCTTCCAATGTGACTGCTCCTTCTTTGTCTCTTTTGCTGGCTTCTCTTCCAGAACACACCTTCTGACTTTAGGTATTCCTCAGGGTTCTGTCCGGGGCCCTCTTCTCTTCTCCCTCTGTATGGCTTAATTGTTGGTGATCTCTTCAGCTTCCATGGATTTAGTTACCATCTCTATGCTGATGATTTGCAAATCTACCCATGCTGCCCCAACCTCTCTGCTGACCTTCAATCTCACATTGCTAACTGCCTCTCAAACTGGATAACCAAGAGACATCTTAAACTCAATATGTCTAAAGCCAAACTCACCCTATAAATCCCTGCCCCTACCTCTACCTTCCCTATTACTGGAGACGGTAACACTATTCTCCATTCCCTTAAGTAGAAATGACAGCACTTGGAAACATTGGATATGTTGAGAGGGGGAGGTTAAGAGAGAATAAAGAGTAGAGGACGGTGCCTAGGTTGCAAACCTGGGTGATTGAGAAGATGGTGGTAACTCTGAAATGAATAGGGAAATTAAGAAGAAAGGAGGGTTTAGGGGAGAAAGATGAGTTCATTTTTAACATAGTGTCCTTTGTCAGCAGAAATAACAATGATAATAGTTTTCTACTACCTAGTTTCATTGATTTTTAAATGTGGGGTTACATGTACAAAGTGAATTGAGCTGGAAAATAGAATTACACACATAATTTGGTCTAAGAAAAACCCCAGGGGCAGCTAGGTGGCAGTGAATAGAGTACTGGCCCTGGGGTCAGGGGGACCTGAGTTCAAATCTGACCTCAGACACTTAACACTTACTAGCCATGCGACCTTGGGCAAGTCATGTAACCCCAACTGCCCTGCCTTCCCCCCTCCAAAAAGCAAAAAAAAAAAAAAAGGAAAAGAAAAAAAGCAAAAGAAAACCCCCCAGACGTTTTCACCTGAAATATTCAGATAAATCAAGGGAAATGTTTTAATTTTAATTATTTAATTATTTTATATATTAATTATTTAATTAATTTAATTTTAATTTTAATTATCTTCTACTTTATAACTGAATGAACTCAGTTCTCTATTTTCTTTTCCAAATGGGCCCTAGCAAGATGAGGTAAAATAAATATAATAAGGCAGAAGTAGATGGTTTTAGAAATATAAATACATTTGGATTTCTAGAAATAAAAATAGTTTCTGCTAAAAAAAAAAAAAGCACAGTTTCTTGAACCTACCTCAGAGTTGTTATAAGGATCAAATAAGAATACATGTAAAGCACTTTGCAAGTTATAATTGTTGTAAAAATGCTAGATATTATTATCATTATTATTATTAAAAAGAATGCAAAATTCAGCTGAGACTTGGGTTTTAGTGCCACATCTTCCACTAACTATTCATAAGACCTTGACCAACTCATACATTTCTCTGATCTTCCATTTCCTCATCTGTAAAATTCAGGGGGTGAACTAGATGTTCTTTGATGGCCCTCCCAGTTCTAATATTAATTGACTGATGAGTAACTCAGCTCTCAAAGATAAAAATAGGCCAAAGTAGAAACAAACATGTCAGCCTAATTGAAGTTCACCTGATTTGCCCAAATGGCCAAGGCCTGCCAAAAGACAATGTTTATATTACCCTTAAACACATTCTAGATGAAGATGGAAAAATTCTCAAAATTGAAATCTTTGACTTGATACAAATCCAACATCTAAGTTTTTTTTACCAGATTTTTCAGTGTCTTTTCAGGTATTTGGCTGCCTATAGATACAACCCTAGTATGGGAAAATAAATCATGCCCACCAAATATTAATTAACTTAATCTTGTCCCATAGACAAGGTAGCAAAACCAGAATGAATAAATGCTTTGACGGATCATATCATCTGGGATTCATTATGACAGTGGGATGAGTGGCAGAAATTAGTATTTCCATGATCCTGCCAGTTTCAAACCACTATAGATTTTGGCAGTGGCTTATCATTATGAAAGTTCTGGGTTTTTGTGTTCTACTACTTCATTCTGAGGGGTTAGAAGGTTTTTCCAAAAGTGAGAAGCAGGAGTGTTCCAAGAATACTCTTTCTAATTACTCTACTTTTGTAGAGGATTAATAACTTTATAAACCATTTTCTTTTTAGTGCCCTTTTTGTCCTTAACATCTGAAATACTTTAAACATTTTATTTTAGTATAATAAATTATACATATATATAAAACATAAATAATTTCTATACTAAGTGCTTAACAATTCTTTTGATAGAATGATTATAGGCTAATTTTAATACATTAAAAATATATAAATTAAATTTTGTTTTGAAATATTCTGTAAGGGCAACTAGGTGGCACAATTGAATAGAGCACAGGCCCCTGGAGTCAGGAGGACCTGAGTTCAAATCCAGCCTCAGACACTTAACACTTACTAGCTGTGTGACCTTGGGCAAGTCACTTAACCCCAATTACCCTGCCTTCTTGCCTCCAACAAAAGACCAAAAAATAAAAAAATAAACCTAAAATGAAATATTCTGCAACTTCATGCAAGTGAACATACTAAAATACTACATCTTGCTTAGTATAGTTGTTAAATTTATTTGTATATTGTGCTTCTCGCTAAGCCTTTGACTAATTTTGCTTTGCATAAGGAATTTACTCTGATCAGGTTACTATGTAACTCACTATACCTTTTGTACTTTGCAAATGACATTCCCTTTTGAACTTGTAAATACCCAATGACTTCAACAAGTAGCGTATAATTATTTCTTATGCAATTTTTGGTGTTTATGTAGGTGAACTTATAAACTGATAATTACTCTGAATAAATTTTCATTATTTGAGGCAACTAATTAAATTAAATTCAGTGGATATTCATTAAGTACTGACTATGCTAGGCAATATCTACTTTTTCATTCAATAGGATAAGACTGTAGTTAGTTTCTTGAAATACTTTCACATTTTAGCGATGTATTCATGCATTTATTTAATGAATATAAAACCTCCCTTTGGCCAGTATTGCATGGGGTAGAGAGATGTTGGGTAAGGGACCTCAGCTGCTGAGCAAAAAGTGCCCAGACCCTCAAGTTCCCCCCACTGAACTTTAGTGAAAGGGCTTGTGGGTGAAAGAACTGGGAATTTAACAGATAAGCCAAAGAAACAAAGGCTATCACAAGCAAGAAATAGGGATATGGAACCATAGAGAGTGTAAGCCTGAGGGAAAGCTAGTCAGAGACTGCAGTGGGTCTGTCAATCCAAGTGTGAACTATGTCCAGGAAGAAACTGACCTTGCTGATTGGAGTGGAGGAAGTACTGGATGGGGGATGGGCCCCTTCCTTCCCCTTCCTTTTTCTACAGGTGGTAGCATGGGAGTTGTCTACTGATTTTAAACTCCCTTCTCTCAAAGTTAGAATTTCTTTTCATTTTTTAAATTTAAATTAAAAAAATTAATTTTCATTCTAAATGTTTATTTTATTCCTTAAACTGTTAAATAAAATAAAACTACTGATCAAACAAATCCCAATCAGTGGTGACTTTGTACAGAACCTACGATTTCACTGGCATCAGAAATCCAGGCTGAGGACCCTCACTCCAGTGATGTGTAGGGTGGCAGCTTCTCCATTACATATTCTTAGAGTTGCCTCAGGCACTAAAAGACTAAGGGATTTGCCCTGAGTCACAAAGCCAGTTGTGTCCGAGGTGGATCTTCCTTGTGTAATGACTATCTCTCTATCAGCTATACTCTACTGCCTCTAAAACATACAACTATTAATGTGGATATAATAGAGATGAATTCACTATTACAGAGGTTAAATATTTGGTTAAGACTGAATCTGAGGCTTTGAATTAATTTAGAATTTTGAGAGATAAAGCTAAGTTGGTGTTATACTTTGCATGCCTGGCAATAAATTTTGGGGGGGGGTTGTTTGTTTTGTTTTTTTTTTTTAGGCAATCAGGATTAAGTGACTTGCCCAGAGTCACATAGCTGGCAAGTGTCTGAGGTTAGATTGGAGCTCAGATCCTCCTGAGTGTAGGGCCAGTGTCCTCTCTACTGCACCACCTAGCTGCCCCATAGATCAGGCCATTCTTAATAAGATTCAAGTCAATAAAAACTACAGGAGTGATCATGGCAAGATTGGCATGTTTGTTTGCAGGTTGTGTATTTGTCCTTCATTCTCCAAGAGGACCATAACATCAGGGAATGATGACATGACTTGCAATTGATTTTGGTTTGAGTGAGGGAGGCTGTGCAAGGTCACCAGCCCCATTTTCTCCTCCAGAGCCATCTGGGTCCAGTGGCCTGATATTCATCAGGATGTCTGGAGATGACCCAGGATGCAATGGGAGACCTTGGCCTTTAAGCTGAGGCCTTTTGAGGTTTTCACTTTGAAGGAGGTAATACCCATTCAGCAAATTGGCCTCTTTAAGAAGTGAATCAAGGGATTGCCCCTTTAATTAAAAAAAGAAAAGAAAAAAGGAGAAAATCAAACTGGGAGGGGAAGACCCTCAGGGTTGCTGTTCCAAAGAGAAACAGTTATTATTTACATTCACTCTTGAGCCTGGAGGGCCCAAAAAATAGCTATTAAGTGATGCTTGGGTGAACTATGAGCTTGTAGGAGTTTGTAAAGAAAGCCAGGCTGGTTGGTTCCTCTTGGAATGAGACCAGTCAATCTCAATAAATACCTAAGCTTGGATTAGAAGTGGTCTGACTCTGAATTCTTTGACATGGTTCCACCATATCACATCATGAAACCACAACAGTTTTTGTCCTCCCTGGGTGGGCAGAGTCTCTGACTCTGACCCCCTCTAATCAAGAGATTTGTGTCTCCCAGACTAAAGGCCAATTCACCTATACTTGGCAGCAAACAGTGAATACCAGCCCATATTCACCCATCATCCTCTATGCTTCAGTCCAGCCTGAAGAAGCTACAGAAACAGAGATCTTTGTCCCTTTTTCCAAATGAATTTGGGCCCCAGATCTTCGAGGGGGGTGATGGAATCCTAATAAAGCTTCCCCTAGCCCCAATATTCTAACTTCCTTATAAGCCCCATTGAAGAGCAGGCCCACTGACCCTACCTACCTACTCACACCCCCATCAATATCCTAACTTCTTCATATATGCCTCACTTCTCACTAGAACAACAGTATGTCCATGAACTCATATTTCTCACAGAAACATCAGGTGTGTCCTTGTGATGGGATCCCAGCCACTGCCTCTATCTAGCCACTGCCAGCAGACTCATTCCTCATATTTCCCAAAGAAACAGCAGAGGTGTCCATGCATTCAACAACAACCACATCCATCTAGTCTTAGGACCACAATCCTCAGCCGATCAGAAATCAGCACCACCAGGATGCCCAAGCAGGGTGTGGACCCCAAACAATAGAAGGGACTTTCCTTAAGCAGGGACCTGTGCAGTAATAGTAAAGACCTGACCTAGAGTGAACTTATGATGTACAGAGGCTTATCATAATATCATTATCCTACATATATACCTCCCCCCCATGGGTTTCTGTCTGCATTGTGGGTAATCACATGTTTAGTTCCACTGTGGCTAGGACCCCTACCCAATCCAATCCCTTAACAAACCCCTCCTGCCTTTTTAATATTCATAATTTCTTTTATGTAATTGCATCTTTATCCTATAAAAATCCATCTTGCTTTCTCTGAAGTTGCTGGTTCTTCTTGAAACTTAGCCTGCTTCATGAGAGGCGTTAGTCTCAATAAATGCCTAAACTTGGAGAAAAAAGAAAAGAGGAGAGGAAAAAGTCATGCCACTGTGAAGAGAAGGAGGAACTTGCTGAAGAAGCTCCTCCTACACAAAAAATAGAAAAGAGGGTTCGCAGTCAGTCCTTTGGATTAAGAATGATTGACGACCCAGCCTACTTTGCTTGCCAACACCACCTGGTGAGTTATAAAAACATTTCTGATGAACCTTTGTATTCTGATTTGTTGTCTGGTCATTTCAATTTGTCCAATTCTTCATAACCCCATTTGGGATTTTCTTGGCAGAGATACTGGAGTAGTTTGCCATTTCCTTCTCCAATTCATTTTACAGATGAGGAAACTGAGGCAAGCTGGGTTAAGTGACTTGCCCAGAGTTACCCAGCTAGTAAGTATGTGAGTTCAAATATAATCTCAAGAGGAGTCAGGAGACTCCAGGCCCAGCACTCTCTGCACTATGGCACCACCTAGCTGCCCTATGGAAGAAATTGTTTCTTTCTAAATAAGGGGTCTATTTCTTATACTATAATAAAAGGACATCTGGCCATTTTTGCTGACCAAATTTTATAACTACTCTTCTGAGTCTAATGGATCTGCACATTAACCCAAAATGATAGTGTTTCTCTTTTTTCATCTTTTGAGGCATATTAAAATATGCCATTTCTGTAAAGCTAGGGCTAACCAATACTTGGATTAAAAGCTTACAAGGCATTCCCATGTTCCTGTCAAACTTGGTAAAGCTAGTTTATATCTGCCCTCTTCATTAGTATTGAACCCATGACCCAGCAGGGGTATATAAACATTGTGGTATAAGATGGACTGTGCTTTGGGGGAGGAGGGGATAAAAATAGGGCCTCTAGTTGTATGGAGGAAAGAGAATCTGCAGATAAACTTGGCCTCTAAACAGTACCCTGCCTCCTGCTGATGAACAACTATGAAGTTGCAAAAAAAATTATTAGGGCAAGGGTGAGCAAAAGCCCCTACCTGCAGACTCACTTATGAATTATTAGTATATGATGCATGAAGAAAAAAGGCCAGTATTTGCTAGTTTTTCCCAAAAAGATAAATCAAAGTAAGGCATACCACTCACTGCAGATTTATGGGTAAATAAGTGTATACTGTAGAGAAAGGGTGGGGAAGCTCCCCAATATGATGTTGGCTAGATATGGCCTTTGATTTAGCTTCATCTGGATAGTGGAACCAGTAATATATACAGTTTTGGACCTGGACTCAGGAAGATCTGAGTTCAAATATGTCTTCAGACACTTACTATCTAGGTGACCTTGGGCAAGTCACTTAACCTCTTTTTATTTCAGTTCACTTTTCTGTAAAATGGAGATAATAATAGCACCTAACACCTAGGGTTACTGTGAGGATCAAAGCCTAAAACATTGTATAAGTGGTAGATAGTATTATTGTCATCTCATTCCTGCACAGCTTTATAGAAAAAGTCATGTGACTAAAGATCTTGAACTTTGGCATCTGGAAAACTACAATATGGGGCTGTTTCCCCCTTGAAGAGTTTTCTCCCCCCTCCTTTCTCCATGACTTTCTATGTGTTTCTACTTAATGTCTCGTTTCTCAGTTTATGGGACTGTATATATGTGTCTATCTTTTTTCTGCGCTGATCTGTCTGTCTCCAGATCTCTTCCTCTTTCCCTCTCCACTGTCTTTCTCCTTTAACAACTACATTTTATCATCTTATCTCATGCCATTCTGATTTGTTATTGATTTTGACTTTGTTATAAATAGTCAATGATCTAGCTGCATGGAGAAATCAAATTCTGAAACAATTGCTACATCGGCAGCCATTTTCTGAATGTTACAACTTAGTCAATTTCATATTATGTGAAAGTGTCAATGTTTGCCAAGTGTAACATTGTTGCACTCTCTTCTTGGAAAAATATATTCAGGATGTTTATGCATGAGGCTTCTGAGTAGTCTTTGAGTTTTTGACTAGTGTGTCTTGATCCTGATTCCAACAGTTTTCACTGTCCTTCTTATGCCCACTTTTACAATGAAAGCTCTTAGTGAATAGTAAATATTTGATTATTCATAAAGAACTAGTCACTGGGTGATTAATTAGTGGTTGATTATGATGACAAGGCTTGTCACTGAATAGGATCATGGCTTTAGAGCTGGATCAGCTAGTGTAACTGACTCATTTTACAAATAAAGAAACTGAGGCTTGAAAAGAACAATGATGTGCCCAAAGTTGCACAGGCTATAAGTATCAAACCCTAAGTCTGAACCCAGGTTCTCTTACCCCAAATTCAAGACAGAAATCAAAAGCAGAGGTGGCACAAGGTGGCACAAGAATGAAAGATCCATAATGGTTTTCAACAGATTGCAGCACATCACCAATAATTTGTGCACAAGATGTGGTTGATATAAAAAGGATCAAGAACATTGTGATTAGAAAAAGTATTTGGACTAGACACATAGCTAGAGCAAAGGATAAAGAGCCAAATAGACACCAAGTACTGAAATGATGCTATTCATACACAGAAGTCGCTGATGAGTTGGGTAGATCCTTTATGGGAGATTTACAGAAGGACTTGGAAAAGAATTTTGCTAGTAATAACACAATGTGAAAGCATGGATAAATTTTGACTCCCTCTGATGTATCCACAGTGATGACAATCACATACCCATGAATATGTAGACCTAATTATCCTTGTATGAATATGTAGGTTTGGTTTTGTTTTGTTTTTTTTTAAAGACTAAACAAGACTTCTTTAGTTATCCTTACTATTTTAGGTAGGTTCTCTGAAGATTAAATCTAACATATATATCGATAAAGAAAATTTTATAAGTATTATTCTTCCAATAAAGTGGTTGAGAGACAACCTAAGACTATATCTTAGCAGGAATACAAACCTTGAACGTTTGGCCAGGATTTTGTAATAGCACGATAATTTCTGATATGTGTAGTCACTAATACTATCACCAACACATTCGATATAACATCAACACTGCTGCTTCTTTGAAGAGTAAGTATTTTGGTTTGGTATTTGGTTTTTTTTCCCCTCTTTCAGACTACTTAGCTTTACTCTAGGAGTTAATGACATTGTTCAGCTAGAACTGCTGAAGATAACAAGTTCTGACAGTAACTTTTTTTCTTTTAAACCAGATGAGTCAAATATGCTGCCCACATCATTCCTAAGGGTAGCCTTAACCAGATTAAACTGAAGTTGGGAAATGTTCAACAAAATAAATAAAGACAATAAAACATAAATAAACTTTAAACTTTAAATCTAAGTCAATATGCAGCCTTCTGGGAGCTTTATGAATGGTATAGTGGCCCTCATTTCTGTTTGAATTTGATACCACTGTTCTTGGAGAAGGGAATGGCAAACCACTCCAGTGTCTTGCCAAAAACACCCTAAATGGGGTCACTAAGAGGTGGACATGCCTGAAAACGAGTGAACACAAAACACCAATCCCTAAGATGCCTTCAAAAAATCGAAGCTAGATTTTAGAAATATTTTGAAATATGCTGTATCAGCATTTTGTCTTAGCCCTTAAGCTCATCACCTACATTTGTTTTTGTTTTTGTTTTTGTTTTGCTTTTGGGAGGAGGGAAGGCAGGGCAATTGGGGTTAAGTGACTTGCCCAAGGTCACATGGCTAGTAAGTGTTAAGTGTCTGAAGCCAAATTTGAACTCAGGTCCTCTTAACTCTAGGGCCCTTGCTCTATTCACTGTGTCACCTAGCCACCCCACACCTATGTTCTTCTTAATTATATCTTTGAATAATCATCTCTGTTAATAGCTTTTAGTTCAACAGCAAGTGATTAGCTTGGACATTCTCTGCAACATTCTCCTCAAAGCTTAGCAATGTTCCTAGAATAGTCCTAGTGTTCCTTTAATAACTAGTATAGATTTACATTTTTAGATATTCAACATGTATTTAGAAATGTGAAAAATTTTGAGGTGATAAAATACAAATTTCAGCCTGTTGACTAATATTTGAAGCCCAAAGTTGAGGACGGAGAGACAAAGTGATTTCTGTTTAGTAATACCTAACACTTATATAGTATTTTAGTGTATACAAAGTGCTTTACATAAATTATCCCATTTAATCATTCCAACAACCCTATGTGGTAGGTGCTATTATTATTCACATTTTAGAAATGAAGAAACTGAGGGTATGTGAGGTTTAGGGACTTGCCCAGAGTCACATGGCTGGCAAGTGTCTCAGGCTTGATTCAGATTCAAGTCTTCCCTGGCTTCAGTTCCAGCAATATACACTGTGCCACCTGGTTTATCAAGCCAAAAAAAAATCTGGTTTATAGAATCTGCTTCAGGGCAGAGAGATGAGGTGAGAGAAAAGTGTGAACAGTTCTCAGAAGAACCAGAACAAACAGAGCTCCAGGTAGGATAGGGGAGGTGCCAAGACACAAACTTTGAGCAGGGATAGGATGGTAACATTACCTGGCACAGAGTAAATGCTTATAAATACTTGTTGGTTGATTAATTGGTGAAAGGAAGACAGAATAGATTTTCCTAAGCCATGACCATGGGTCAGTCTCATGTCCTCAGAGGAGAAGAATTCGAGGCCCCAGAATCCCATAAGCTATAGTAGGACCTTAGAAAGAAAATCCAGAGCACTCACGGGGGGCAGAGCCAAGATGGAGGAGTAAAAACAGCACCTCCAAGGCTCTCTCCCCCCAGATTACCTCCAAACTATGTAAAAGGGGACTCTGAACAACTACTGGAGCCCCAGCACCCAATGAACGACACAGAGAAGCTAACTTCCCTCTGAGGACAGCCCAGCAACCCTGCAGGAAGGGCCAGCACAGCGCTCTGGGAGCCAACAGCCCAGCAGGCAGCACGTGGAGAGCTGAGCCCAGGTCCCTCAGTTTTAGCCCCAGGGCGACTGGGCCAACAGCAGACTGGAGGGACCCCAGAACACCAGCATCTGTGGTGATTCCAGAATGGTCAACACAGACATGCCTAAAACAAAGTGAGAGGTTAGTGCCCTATGAACTTTGGGACCAGTATTTGGGGAACACGTCGGCTTCCTCCCCTGGGGACTAGAAGCTGCTGAGAAGACATGCCATTTTGCAGTTTTCAGAGGCAGCTCTGGCTCCTGGCCTGTGAACTGTAGGGAGATCCAGCAATCAGTCTCCGAGGGTAATCACTCTTGTTTTAACCTCCCTGGATCTGGATTGTGGTCTGGGGGGGGAGGTTGTGGGGTGGGTTTCCAGCTTGCCAGAAACGGAAGTTGCCCCCCACATGTTCAGGACGAAGCTCCCCTGTCTGGTGGCAGAGTTCTACTGTGGCAACAAGCCCAAAAGTCAAGTAATTAAGTGGCAACATGCCAAGGCAAAGGAAACAAAATAAACAGAAAAATGCAACATTAGACTCCTATTTTGGGGGCAAAGAGGATTGAAGCATGGAACAGTCAGAGGACTGTGAGGTCAGAAATCCTGCTCCAAAAGCCCCAAAGGAAAATATGAGCGGGTTACAGGCCATAGAGGACCTTAACAAGGACTTTAAAACTCAAATAAGAGAAGTGGAGGAAAAATTGGGAAGAGAAATGAGAAGAATGCAGGAAAAGTATGAAATGAGAGTCAACAAGCTGACTGAGGAAAACAACACCTTAAAAATAGACTAACTCAAATAGCAAAGGAGGCCCAAAAGGGCAATGAGGAGAAGAATGCCTTAAAAAGTCGAATTTGCCAGATGGAAAAAGAATCTCAAAAGTTCACTGAGGAGATTCATTCCTTCAGAGTTAGACTGGAGCAAATGGAAGCTAGTGACTTTATGAGAAATCAAGTTGCTGTTAAGCAGATCCAAACAAATGAAAGAATAGAAGGCAATGTGAAATATCTCATGGGAAAAACCACTGACCTGGATAATAGATCCAGGAGAGACAATTTAAAAATTATTGGACTACCTGAAAGCCATGATCAAAGAAAGAACCTAGAAATCATCCTTCAAGAAATTGTCAAGGAAAATTGCCCTGATGTTTTAGAACCAGAGGGCAAAATAGAGGTTGAAAGAATCCACCAATCACCTCCTGGAAAAGATCCCAAAAAGAAAACTCCCAGGAATATTATAGCCAGGTTCCAGAATCCCCAGATCAAGGAGAAAATACTACAAGCAGCCAGGAAGAAACAATTTCAATATTGTGGAAACACAATCAGAATAGCCCAGGACCTGGCAGCTTCTACACTGAGGGATTGAAGGGCATGGAATATGATATTCCAGAGGGCAAAAGAGCTGGGAATGAACCCAAGGGTCACCTACCCAGCAAAACTGAGTATTTTGTTTCAGGGGAAAATATGGTCATTCAGTGGAATAGAGGACTTTCAAGCATTCTTGAGGAAAAAACCAGAGTTGAATAGAAAATTTGACATCCAGACACAAGAAGCAAGAGATGCCTGAGAAGGTAATCAGGGAAAAGAAATCAAAAGGAACTTATCAAAGTTAACCTATTTACATTCCTACATGGAAAAACAATTACTGTGACTGATGAAACTTTTCTCAGTATGAAAATAATGGAAGAAGGGTATATGGTCACATGAATACATATGTGAATGTGTGTATATATGTTTACAGTTATACATGGATAGAGGGCATAGGTTGAATTTGTTGGGAAGGGATGATACCTAAGGGATGAAATTATGAGGTGAGAGAGGAAAGTGGCAAGAGGAGATGGGAAGAGACAGGGTAGGGTAAACTATCTCATGTAGAAGAAGCAAGGGGAAGTGGCTGCAGAGGAGGGGAAGAATAGGAAGGCAAAAAGGCAAAACCACATTCTCATTGAATTTGGTTCAGGGAGAGAATGACATACATACTAAATGGGATATCTCAACCTGCAGCAGAATAGGGGGAAGGGGGATGAGAGGAGGGATGATGGATGGGAGGGCATTCTTGGGGGAGGGAAGGTTGAAAGTACCCACTATAGAAGAGGGACAGGATCAAGTAGGGAATGGACCAGGTGGGGGTGGGATGGGTGGGAGGGAATTATAAGCAGCCTTGTACAATATATCTACTACGGTAATATTTTGCATAGCTATACATGTACAACACATACTGAATCTCTCATCTTCCCAGAGGGAATGGGTGACAAGGGAGGAAGGGAGTGGATCTGAAATTCAAAGTCTTAAAATTAAATGTTTCAAATATATATAAACACTATTATTAATACTCTTTTGCATGTAATTGGGAGATAAGATGTACAGGCATCGGGGCACAGAGAGATTCACCTTGCTCTAATGGAAAAGTCGAAGGGGGTAAGGGAGAAGATATGGGAGAGAGCAGGATGGAGGAAGCGATATCTTGTGGGACTGCTATACTGGGAGGATGGGAAGGGGAAAAACGGGGAAAAAAATTGTAACTCAAAATCTGGTGGAAATGAATGATGTAAAACAGGAGTTAATAAAGCATTTGTGTTTAAATTAAAAAAAAGAAAAAATCCAGAGGCCTATAATTACCAGCCCATCCAGTCAATGCTGTTATGATAGAAATAGATTTGACTTAATTAATATCAAGGCCTAGATCATGAAAAAGGAGGCAGGAGCTAGGGAGAATTGGCAAATATCCTGTGGCTGGTATTGAGGACCAAGACTAAAATATACAACCATGTACAAACTGAAATATTTTTATGTTTCTGAATGCCCTCCTCCCAACCCCATGACATCCCCACAATGTAATGGTTCATTGTAATACTTTGTAGTCAGTCTCCTTTTAAATGATCTATGCAATTGTGCAATTACCAGGTAGCCTTGCTTTCTTCTTCCTGTAATAGTTCTGGAGTTGGGGAAATCCCAGAAAACTGAGAAGAAGGGCAGCAACTCAAAACTTGAAGGAGAAACCACTGAGATAAGATTTGGGCTTGATGGTGAAAAGAAAAAAAGATAGTGGCCTAAAAGTTTATGCTTCTCGACAAAATATTTCATGTAAAAGAGCAAAAGATCTAAAATCTCAAGAGAAAACAGGAAAATGTAGGAACAGGAGGGGTAGGAGAGCATTTGCTGACTTCAAATTATAGTGTAAAGCAATAATCTTCAAAAATTTTTGGTACTGATTAAAAAAATAGAAAAGCAGAACAGGGAAATAATCAATATTCAGGAACAGCTGAACACCAAGAGTTCAATAAATCCTAAAACTTAAATTACTTGGGAAAGGATTATCTATTTGGAAAACTGGAGTAGGGATTGTATTTGAAATTTCATTGATAAAGGAAATTCTGACTGAAGAGGCCTGTAATTCAGGTCAATATCCTACAAGCAGTATGTGTGGGAGGCAGGACCTAAACCCAGGTCTTCCTGTCCTAGAGACTGGCTCTCTATCTTGAAATCTTGAAAGCATTCTTACTACATATGCATATGAAGATATGTGTATATACACACTTAATTACTTATGGTAAATGGTATAAAATGTTGATCTTCTATACATTTGTGTCTGGTATTTGTATGTCTGTGTGGTGCATCTTAAACAATTTCCCATAAGTTCTAAATACATCTTTTAAAAAAAGAGGCAAATGGACAGTGATATCTTTCTCAACTATAGCTATGGTAACAATTCTTAGCTAAACAAGAGAGAGAAGTGATCATAAATGACAAAACAGACAGTTTTGATAGCATAAAATTAAGCAGTTTTTGCATGAACAAAGTCAAAGTCAAGGATGAAAAAAAGAAAACTGGGAAAAAAGTCTTTGCATCAAATTTATCAGATGTTCAGTGGAAATCCAACATATATTTGTAATTAACATAAATATGTAATCAAGAGGCATTTCCCAATAAATGATTCATAAAAAACATAAGTATGGTTCTCAAAAAATGGGAAACTTTTACTAACCATCTGAAAGATTGCTTTTAAATCACTGATAACAAGAGTAATGGTAAATTGCTAACAAAATAGTAGAGACAGCAAAAAACAGAAACAGTTAATATGAGTGGAATTGCAAGAGTGTGCAAAAAGGCAAACAAGCTAAAACACTGCTCATGGAGCTGCAAAATGAGCTAACCATTTTGAAAAACTGGCTTTGTGCATGAGAGCTTTGAAATAAACAAGTCATCAATATTTGTTTATTAAAATGGCCAGGATATATAACTATGAACAAGATTGAACAAGACATGTTCCTGACTAAAAATTTTGAAGTGGAAGAAAAGCAGAGTTAAAGGAACATTTGAAATATTGTATTAAGTAGAATTATATGAATGTAAACTTTACAGAGGCCCTGAGGAAATGGGGCAATGTGCTGCTGACAGATAAGGTGTACTACTTAAAGAGAAGAAATACAGGTTTGAGAAACTGCCAGTGGTGATGGCTGCAGCATGTTGTTGGCAACTCACATGAAAGTAAGAGGTCTTGGCTACTCCAGCCCCAGCCTGTAGTTCTTTTTCTCTATTTATACAATTCTGCTTATATGCCCAGTTCCTAGTATAGTGCTTTATAGATTCTTAATAGCAGGTTCTTAATAGATACTTAATAGATGAAAACCCACTCTTTCCAGAGTCTGCAAAAGGAAATAGAACCACTCATTAAAGAAATAAATTAGCACAAATAGCCCATTTATTTTTACTTTTATTTGAAATCTGAAATGTTTTAGAAGAATAATATTCTGATGGGACATCTAAATAGACATGTCCTGTGGACCATCAGAGATGCATGTCTGAAACTTCAGGGAAGTGTCATAGCTCAAATAGATTTAGGAATGTTCTGCATAGAAGTGATAATTGAAGCTGTGGGACTGAGTGAGATAGCCAAAAGGCCAAGTATAAAGAAAGAAAAACCAAAGCTATTCCCTTGGGGAATACACACCTAAGGGAATTGTGAATATGAGCCAAGAAAGGAAATAAGGTAGGAGGAAAATCAGTGAGTGAAAGAATGAATGAATGAATGAATGAATGAATGAATGAATGAATGAAAAGGCATTTTTAGGTGCTCACTCTGGGCAAAGGGACTGTGCTAAGAGCTAGGGTACAAATGGAAAAGTGAGAATCCCTGATTTCTAGGAGCTCACATTCTAATAAGGGAGACAATTGTATAGGAGGTTTGAACTACAAGTCTAATGACAGGCCTCATGCCACTGTGTGATAAATTAATAAAACCATATCAGTTTTTGGTGTTGAGCGTATTTGGCAGTGACAAGGACTTTGGTTGTTACAACTTCCTTTTCCAGGTCTTCAATAGCCTCAATAAGCTGTTGAGTAGGTGGGGGCTGAAGCACAGGCAGAGGAAGTTTGTGTCTCCACAAGCGTTGCTTCCCAGGAATATAGCTATGGAGGGCCAGGCTAGAAACAGAGGCTGTGATCTGAGGGTGCTTCTGATCCCAGGGTTCTTGGGCTCACCTGCTTGTCAGGGGCAGTTGGTACGTGGCTGGTAATATTAGTGACAGTGACCAAAGCTCTTCCCAAGGCTCTAGGGCTCGGGGCCCAGGGGCTGTCTCCACCAAGACCTGAGAAGTGGCGGTTAAAGTTGCTTGACCTTACAAACACATACTGCCTCCTGTCTCTCTCTTCAAATTTCTTGCTGCTATAGCTATGCTGACATTCCTATCAATCATGTGGTATCTCTGAAGCCAAGAAATAAGAGAGCATCCAGTAAACAGTGCTGATTGATGACATTGCAAAGCACTAAGAAGGGAAGGAAGATGAATACATGAATGAATGAATGAATGAATGAGTAATTTATTAAGTACTTAATATGTTCTGGGACAAGGCCATAAGGAATTGAAAACCACAATTGAATTGTTAAGAGCAGATAAAGTGTGGGGAGGAGATATATTTTTACATGTGGTTTAAATTTATAACTAATTTCTGATATTTCATGTTCTGAAAATTGAACTATATCCTAACACTAGCTTCTGATTTTATTTCAATAATAAGAGCTAACACTGACACAGCACTTTTCATATGTTAACTCATTTGAACCTCACAATAATCCTGTGAGTAGGTAGTGCAAGTACAGTAATATCTCCATTTAATAGATTAGAAAGATGAATTATCAGAGGAATTTGAATGACTTTGTAACTGTCTTACTATATAACTAAATATGTAACTAACTGTATAACTAAATATAACTTTATAACTAAATAAGTAAAGTTATTCATATAGGAAGAATCAGATAGGATCCAACCCAAGCTTTTTAAATCTGGACCTACAGCTCTTTCACCACGCTGCTAAAGGATTTTGAATGTTCACCTAGAAATGTAATATCTTACATAATCCAGTAAGAAGATCCCAGTGGTAGGGGAGAACCTCGATTTAAGAATGTTATCAGTTTGCCCACATCCTCTCCAGCATTTGTCATTTTCCTGTTTTGTCATCTTAGCCAATCTGACTGGAGAGATGTGGTACCTCAGAGTTGTTCTGATTTTCATTCCTCTAATCAATAGTGATTTAGAGCATTTCTTCATATGCTTATAGATATCTTTAATTTCTTTCTCTGAAAACTGCCTGTTCATATCCTTTAACCATTTATCAATTGGGGAATGACTTGTATTCTTATACATTTGACTCAGTTCTCTGTATATTTTAGAAATGAGTCCTTTAACAGAGACATAGGTTCTAAAAATTCTTTCCCAATTTCCCACCTCCCTCTTGATCTTGGTTACATTGGCTTTGTTTGTACAGAAGCTTTTCAATTTAATATAATCAAAATTATCCATTTTGCATTTTATAATGCTCTCTAATTCTTGTTTGGTCCTAAAGTCTTTCCCTCTCCACAAATCTGACAGGTAAACGATTCCTTGCTTTCCCAGATTGCTTACAATCATCCTTTATACCTAGATCATGCACCCATTTAGACTTGATTTTGATATATGGTGTTCGATAATGGTCTATGTCCAGTTTCTGCCATACTATATTCCAGTTTTCCCAGCAGTCATACCCTTTGACCCAGCAATACTACTTCTAGGGTTATATCCCAAAGAGATCATAAAAGTGGGAGGAGACCCATGTGTACAAAAATATTTTCCCTTGTATTTTACATAACAATTTGTAAAATCACAGCAACATACTTATTAACATTTTTCCTTATATTATTTTTTGTGAGCGCCTTTAAGTCTATATTTTGTGTAACTTTGTGTATTTCTACTAGGGCCTACCAAAGTCCCCTGTACATAGTAGGTACTTAAGAAATGTCTGCTGAATCACAATAACTTAATGGACATTATTACATTTTTTAATTACCAGTAGTACTATTAGTGGAGAAAGCTAGGGGATTCAGTGGATAGAGTGCTTGGCTTGAAGTTAGGAAGACCTGAATTCAAATCCAGCCTCAGTCACATACTAGCTGTGTGACCCTGGGTAATAACAATTCTATTAATAACAAGAATTCACATTTATAGAGGTCATTATGGTTCCAAAGCAGATTGCATACAAAATTTCATTTGATGCACAGAAGGTCCCTGTGAGTTATGGTGTTGAAAAATTATTATCCTCATTTACATACTAGGAAACTGAAGCTCAGAGAACTAATGATTTGTTCAAGGTCACACAGCTGGTCAATAGCAAAGATAGAATTGGACCCTAGACTTCCTGAGTCTAGGTGATATAATGGACTGAATACTAGATTTGCAGTTATAAAGATATGAATTTGAATTCTGCCTCAAATACTAACTTTGTCACTTTGAATAAGACATCCAACTTCCCTCAGCATCAGTTTCTTCATCTGTAAAATAGGGGTGGTCATAACATCTACCTCGGAGGGTGGTTGTGGGAGATCAAATAATATAGAATATGTAAAATACTTGGCAAACCTTAAAGCACATATAAATGCAGGCTATTTTTTTTATCTCCTGACATCAGCTTCAGTGCCTTTTTCCACCATTCCATAATGCTTCTGAGTTTTATCTCAAGCCTGTAAAAGATGGCAAAAATTAGAGGACAGTCAATAATGAGACTTTGCAATTAATAAATGCCCCAAAATGGATAGATTTCCTTACCCCTACTCTAACTCCTAACAACAAAGATCAGTTCTGTATTCAGATATCTATTTAATATAATCTGTACAGTAACATAGCTGCAGAGCATAAAACTAACCTACAAGGGATTATGCTTTTTATTCATTCAGAGAAAAACTTACTCAAGCTAAATGATATCTTAACTCCATCACTTTGAGGGCATTTGGCTATTCCACAAGAGAGAGGAACAATAGTACACTCAGACTATATGGGAATTAACTGTGAAACCCTATAAGCATTTTAAGAATCCAAAGGGGATTGAGGGACTAAACTGAAGACTTAACAAATCAATCAGTTTATGTGGTTCATTAGTTGCAGAGATTTGGCTAGCAGTGACTGACAGTTCTTGCCACCCATCTTCATTCACAGTACTGCAAGACACTGAGAGAAGGTATAAAAAGCAATGATTTAGTACAAACTGTGTTAGTACCAACTTGTCTTTTAAAAATCAAAGAGAAAAATTTTTAAATATGGCATTCTGGCAAAGGTTGCTCCAGTAGAATGTTAATACAAAATCATTAGAAGTTTCCTTCCATTCACTTATAGAGGTAGGAGGTCTATGGTTGTAAAATATACACACACACACATATGTATGTATGTATATGCACACATATACATATGTACACAAAGATACACACATATGCAGATACATATATACACGTCTTTTTCAGATTTTTCCAATGTATTGATTATTTTGCTGACTTTTTGTCTCTTTTTTCCTTTAAAAACGATTTTTTGTTATGTAAGATGGCTCTCTGGGTGGGAAAAAGGAAAATGACACTGGCAAAATTTAAGTGATGTAAAAACAAAAAAAAATCAATAAAAAAAGTTATTTCTAAGAATTAAAAAAAAAATTACCCTATGCCAAATTGCTTCTAATAACCTGAAGGAAGAAAGACAAAAATTGGATTTCCAAGAGGTCAAAGGGTCATAGATATAAAACTAGAAAGGATCTCATAGGCATGTAATCCAACCTCCTTTTATAGATTAGGAAATTGAGGGCCACATAGAGTAAGCAGTAGCTTGCTTTTGGTCACACAGGTAGTAATTACCAGTCAGAATTTGAACCTAACTCCTTTGATTCCAAATTCAGCATTCTTTCCACTAAGCCTCACTAGCAGCCAACCATCTAAATATTTCATGGTCAAGAAAAAAGTGAACTAAATCAAGACGGCTAAAATATTAACCTCCCACTGTGACCTCAGGCCCTAGATCAAATTAGAGGCCTATAAAGTAGGAAAGCTGTCTAATGTCCAGCATAACTTGTTACCCTGAAGGTACCACATGCAACTTGAGAGGCAGTTTTATCAAGATGGTTTATAAGCCCCGCTGAATAATTGAGTAGCAGGACACGATTACCAGTAGCAAGGTCCTAGAAAATAGCCAATCAATCTCAATTGAAGCTATGTTCATTATACTACAGCCAGACAGGTGAATATGATAAAAACACCCTCAACAGAAGTTGACAAAAACAACTCTATTTGCAAAAATGCTCTCATGAAAGGAGCACAAAATTGACTAAATCATTGTGTAGGTTGCTCTTCGCAATACTAAACTTAAATATAGTGGTTCAATTTACAGCAGGCTCAGCAGATAACTTACTCGATACTAAATATTTAAAGAGAGAGAAAAAAACAAGATAAAGGCAAGCCTTCGAGAAAGAGAAGCATGCTTAGTGATGATTAAAGGAGACCTGGCTAGAGCCAGGGTAGGAATAACAAGAGGAAAGAAATGAAAGAGTGGTCAGAGAAAGGCTTCCTTCTATCCTAGCCCACTAAATTAAAGACAGCTCTGCTTACCAAAAACAAAAGAGTAGAAAGGAAAATTAAAGAAATTCATTTCAAGTGTGTCAGGCTAGTCTTCCCACCTTATTCTAAAATTCCCCATGGATTCGGTGATGATTATAGTCATTTTAATATCAAAATACATTGGATGATAGAACTAAAGAAATGATATAATGCATTTTAAACATCTTGCAAACCTTAAAGTACTATCTAATTTAGCTATGTAAATGCCAGCTGCTATCTGTGATCTAGATCTGGGGTCTTAACTTTTTTTGGGTCATGGACCCTTTAGTAATCTCATGAAGACTAGGGATCCCTTATCAGAAGAATGCTTTTAAATGCATAAAATAAAATACATAAGGTTACAAAGGGAACCGGTTACATTATAATGTAGTTATCTATCTACCCAACTATATCTAACCCTATGTATCTATCTATCTATCTATCTGTCTGTCTGTCTGTCTGTCTGTCTGTCTGCCTGTCTATCCATGTATCTTATCTGTCTGAATTTTTGTCTACCTATCTATAAACATAAGGTCATGGACCTTGGGTTCAAAAGAAGCTAGAATTGATCAAACTTAAATCTTGGTGATTTATTTTACATTTTTACTTGGTTGTTGTTCTTAGTAGCTGAGTCACCATCTCCTATTTGTCCTGCTTCTGCATTTTCAGTACTGCCTTTTAATGTTAGTAGGATTTAAGCCCAAGTGCTAGGCTGTCTGTATTATCTATGTCAGTCTTTCCCACATACCAACCTTCTTTTTCTTCCTTTCTTTGACTATTTCCATCTTTTTTACATTTCTGTCCATTTGTTGGATAGGAATTGAAACTTTGGAGTTGTTTTCATTTGTATTTCACTTATTACTAGTAATTTGGAACAACTTATCATATGATTTTAGTAGTTGGCAGTTCTTTTGAGAATTACTTCTTTATATCTATCGACCGTTTATTCTTGATCTTATATATTTACATCATATCTTACATATCTTAAATATAAAAACTTTTATAGAGGTATTGATGCATTTTTTGTATCCCCAGAGCTTAACACAGCTCTTGGCACAGAGTTAGCACTTAATAATATTTTATTTATGAATTGGAATAATTTATTTCCAATGGATGGCTTTCCTTTTTGGCCTAGCTACATTAATTTTGTTTGTGTTCATGTAAGTGAATTTTTCTCTTTTAAATCTTATCTCCTTTATCCTTTATTTGGTTAAAATTTTTCCCTTAGTTATAGTTGTGAATTCAACCATTTTCCTTCAGTTACTTTTTTATGGTACCCTTTACATTTAAGTCAAATATCCATTTGGAACTTATGGTAGTATTTGACTCCAATCCTATTTTTAGCTATTATGGCTTAATCATAACCAACAAATTTTCCTCCAGAGTTTTATCATTGCATATATGTCTTCAGAGTGCTTCAGTGCTCCCAGGTATCATATGTATTTTGTAGTTTTTAAGAGGATTTCTCCATCATTTTTTATTTCTATGTAAAAGTGTTGATGATTTTGTGCGATTTTTCTGTGTCCTACTTCACAGAAGCTATTTATTGTCTCCATTTCTTTGCAGTTTGAGGTTTTCTGGGTAAATCATTCAGTCAGGTAAGAAGGTCTCTAATCTCTTCTTGTTTTCTTATTGTTATGGCTAGCACTTCTAGGACCATGTTAAATATAGTGGAAATCTACTTGATTTTCTACTGAGCCTACTTCTCAACTATGTCCTCCCATTGTTGTTAAGTTTGTGTTCTGGAAAAGAAACCTAATTTCCATAAAAAAATCTAATCAAGGATGTTTTGAAAAATATAGGTCATAAAAATTGTTGTTGTTTGTCCTTCATTGTCAAAGAGAACCAATGACATCATAAGGGTGATGTCTTGAATTGCTCTTGAATTGGATTTAAGTGAGGCAGAGCTGTGCAAAGACATCAGTCTCGCTCTTCCAGAGTCATTGAGGTTCAGTGTGGCAGGACAAAGTCAAGATGGCTGGGGATGACCCAGGATGCAGGGAGTGACCTTGGCATCTAAAATGGGATTTTAGTTGGAACTTTATATTACATTTAGTTTTAGATCTACTCCCAGCACTAACGTCAATATGGTACTAGATCCAAGACAGTTTCTACTGAAACCTTTACTGTTGTAGCTGTTTCTACAACTCTAATAACTACACTTGTCCTAGAAACAACTGTATCTTCCAGTGTTTTCTCTCCTTTGACTTCCACCACCATCTTTGCTCCCACAGCATCAACCACCACAGATACATTCAATGAGATTGGGTCTACAATTATTCTTAACACTCCTCTTTCTACTATCAAAACCATCACATTTGAGACCACAGTGAAGACCCCAGTTGCTGATCCAAATCCTTTAGTTAGTAGCTCAGTCATCAACAACACTATTCTTTTTACCCCAGAATTTTCCCCCAAAACAACTTCTACATTGGGGCAGCTATGTGGTGCAGTGGATAAAGTGCTAAGCCTGAAGTCAGGAAGACCTGATTTCAAAGCTGGCCTCAGACACTTATTGACTGTATGACCTTGGGCAAGTCACTTCACCATGTGTGCCTCAGTTTCCTCATCTATAAAATGAGCTAGACAAGGAAATTACAAATCACTCCAATATGTTTGCCAAGAAAACCCCAAATGGGGTTACAAAGAGTCAGACACAACTGAAACAACCTAACAACAATTACAACAGCAAAACACTACTATCTCTTCTGTGTTTGGCATGTATGGTAGAACTGACTGTACTGTAGCAAGACCATTCTATTCCCCATTATTTAGTCAAGTATTTATGACAATGTGCAGAGCATTGTTTCAAACCCTATGGGAGAATATTAAAGAAATAGAAGCCATTTCTTGCTCAAGGATTTTACAATCTAGTTAAAGAGAAAAAACTACACAAATGAAATTATATTTAAGCCATTAATACAGAATTGACTGAGAAGCAGTATGAGATAGTGGAAGGAGAACTAGATTTTTTGTTAGAAGATCTGGGATTCAACTATTGTGCAATAACAAATGAGAAACAGGCAGATTTCAGGGAAACCTGAAAAGACTTGTACAAACTGAGGCAATGTGAAATGAGCAGAAGCAGGAGAACACTGTACACAGTATCAGTATCATTTTGTGATGATCAATTATGAATGACTCAGCTCTTCTCAGCAATGCCATGATCCAAGACAAAGGACCCAAGAAGGAAAATGCTATTCACATCCAGATAAAGAACTGATGGACTCTGAATGTAGATTGAAGCATACTTTTTTCACTGACTTTATTTTTTCATGTTTTTTTTTGTTCTATTTCTTCTTTCACAACTGTGACTAATATGGAAATATGTTTTACATAATTGTACATATATAACCTATATCAAATTGCCTACAATTTTAGGAAGAGAGGATAGGAAGGAGACAGGGAGAAAAATTTAGAACTCAAAGTCTTGTGAAAATGAATGCTAAAAATTGTCTTGATATGGAATTGGAGAAAAATAAAATATTATTAAATAAATAATATAATATAATATATTTTAAAAATCTGGTATTCAAATCCCAACCCTAATATTCATTACCTCTGTAACCATGAACAAGTCACTTGATCTTTCTAAGCTCCTCTGGTGTGGCAAAGCCCCTGGTACTGATGCTATTCTGTTCTATTCCAGCTGAGAAATTATCTCTTAAGGGGCAGTTTAATAGAAAGTGATGGACTTGGATTCAGGAGGGACAACATTCCAAATTACCCTTCAACACTTGGGTTAATCATGTAACTGCTCAGAGCCTTGTCTGTAAAATGGGGACAATGACACTTGAGTAAACAATTGTTAAAGGATTGTTGTGAAAATCAAATGAGATGATGTATATAAAGCATTCTATAAACCTCAAAACACTTTTTAACTTCAGCCGTTATTACTATTATTTCTAAACCTTATCCTAATTCAGTCAACTTTCAACTATTCATAGTAATAGAAGGGAACAGAGGCATAGATGATGATTTAAAACATTCCAGTAGTATTTGAGAAGTGATTTTTTTGTTTCTGTATAAATAGGGATGGCTATGTCTGTCTTTGGAGATGGAAGTAGTTAAATATTTACATTTCAAAGGCTTTGTCTGAATTCTATGTAAACAGAGGGAACAGAGATGCCAGCAACTATAATTAAGTAATTGAGGTGCTAGCTAAGTGTGCCTACAAGTCAAAGCAAGTACTTAAGCAGCTTAAACAGATCCCTGTCAGAAAACAAGGTTTGTCTAGGATAGCCCTGGTAACTTGGACTCTAGAATCAAAGTTAATAATGTTTTCATTCTGGCTTTGCACTGTTTGATAGTGAGTGGGAGAGGTGAAAACTTCTTAGACTATATCCTAAAATCTAGTAAGGTTTCTTGTGGGAACAGGCTTGAGTTTTGGTTTCACCCTTCCCCTTCCTTTACTGCCAGATCAGCATTAAGTCCTTTAGGAGTCCTTTAGGACCCTTTCCCCTCCTTTACTGCCACTTCAGGGTTAAGTTTGCCAAATAAGGACATGCACGTTTGCATTGGCTATACCCTGCTTCCTTGTTCTTTGTCTTCCTCCCACCCCACGCCTAGACTGTAAGCCTGCCTCCCAGCCAATGGGAATAAGGAATAGTGGTGGGAGGGGGTTTATCTGTGCTAGGGTATATAACCTTGCTTCTGTAAAATGCCTCCTGCCATTAGTCCATCCTGGTGGAGGTGATGCCCCCTTTTTGTGGGAACTTAATAAATGCTTCCTGTTTTTACCTCAAGACACCTCTGACTTTTACGAAATTTTGGGTGGGGAATTTTTGGGGTACTGTCCCCCACACAATAGCACAACATGCCATTCAGTTTATAGATAACTTGAATAGCTCTATTTCCATTCAGGTCCTAATTTTTCCATGAATTAAGTTAAATTTTTATTGTTGAATCATTTTTTCAGTCGTGTCTGACTGTTCATGACCCTATTTGGAGTTTTCTTGGCAAAGATCCTGGAGTGGTTTACATTTCTTTCTCCAGTTCATTTAAAAGAAAAGGAAATTGAGGCAAACAGGGTTGGATGACTTGCCCAGGGTCATATGGCTAGTAAATGTCTGAGGCAAGATTTGAACTCAGGAAGATGAGTCTTCCTGACTTCAAGCCCAGTGCTCTCTCCACTGTGCTACCTAACTGCAGTTGTTTACTTTTTCTATTTTGTCTAGCCATCCAATTACAGACTATTTTATTGCATTTTCTTATTCAGTCTGTACTGCTATGACTCTATGTCATGGATCTAGTACCTAACAAACTCTAATAACTGAATTGGCTTTTTCTTGTTATCATAAGCACCTGTTCTACCAGGAAGAAGAGGTTTTGAATGTCATTCAGCTCCTCTGGTGTGGCAAAGCTCCTGTTACTGATGCTTTTCTGTTCTATTCCAGCTGAGATTTAGAAGACATGCAAAAGCTGACTGAAATTGTCTGGCAAAAATAGCAAGAGATTATCCCCCAGGAGTTCAAGGGGGGAGGAGGGATGTCTCTTAGTCATTGCTGGCAAGATTCTTAATAGGCTAATCCAGGGACAGGGAAACTTTAACCTCTAGGCCACAGGTGGACCTCTGGGTCCTCATGTGTGGCCCTTTGACTGAATCCAAACTTCAGAGAACAAAGCCCTTTAATAAAAGGATTTGTTCTACAAAACGTGGACTCAGTCAAAAGGCTACACCTGAGGACCTAGAAGGCCACATGTGGCCTCAAGGCTACAGGTTCCCCACCTGTGGGTTAATCCATCACCTGGAAGAAAGTCATTTACCCAAAAACCAGTGTGACTTCAGAAAGCTAAGGAAGAGTCAGTATGGTATTTGCTACCCAACCATTACAGGAGAAATACCAGAAGCAGAAGAAAGGTCTGTACACAATGTCCATCGATCTGCCCAAGGCCTTTGGTTACTGTTAGTCATGAAGTCTTGAAGATCATGACAAACTGTGGTTGCCTGGAGAAGTACATCAGTATAGTATGTCAGTTTATGACAGAGTGCTTGTCCAGGTTCTGGGTAACGGACAATGCTCTCACTCTTTCCCAGTCACCATTGGAGTAGAGCAAAGCTGGGTGCTTGTTCCTATGCATGATGTTTTCAGCAATGTTGTTGGATGCCTCGAGTGAGGACAAAAATGGCATGAAGGTCAGCCACAGTACTCACAGCAAATTATTTAACTTGGAAAGGCTACAAGCCAAGACTAAAGTCTAAAGAGATTTAGTGCACTCAGTGTAGCCTCTGAGTCTGAGCTGCAACAAAATATGAATTGATTCTTTGATGCTTTTGCTTATTTTGGTCTAACAATTAACAGCAAGAAAACACAGGTTCTTCACTAACCAGCGCCACACCCTCCACACATGGAGCTATCTGTTACAACAAATGGAGAAATTTGGAATACTATGGACATTACTTACCTTGCTGTATATTTTCCAGGGATGTACACATAGATGATGAGGTTGACATGCTATTTTGGCATTTAGGAGGTTCCGAAGGAAAGTGTGGGAGAAAAGAGGTGTTAGATTGAATTTAGACTGACTATCAAACTGAAGGTCTACAGAACCATCGTACTGTTGTATGCCTGTGAAACCTGGCCAGTACATTAGACATGGGAGACTGGCTCAGGACCACTGTGCATGGTGTGTCCACATTAAAGAAGACTCTGTGCTCTATGAGCTAAACAGAATTGCAGTAACACAAAGGAAATGTGAGATGAGCAAATTTAGGGACATCTCCACTTAAAATGTTCAAATGGACTATTTGTGCCTGACCTGTGGTAGAGCCTTCTGAGCTCATGCTGGTCTGATCAGCCACAGCTGGACATTATGTTCTGACCCCAAAATAGTGGTATCATTTTGGGCTTCTTCAAGAACAACAGACAACAACCAGTCTTCCATGAACATGGAGGCACAATTGAGAACTTTAAGGGACCTACATGTATTCCTATGTGTTTCTATAGTAAACCATCTCCTTCACATTTTTTAAAGCAGACTCGTGATTTCATAGGTGTTGGGAACTCCAAAGAAAGAACTGCTTTTCCTAAGGCAGATGGGCATTTACTCTGAGACTTTATGCATAGAGAAACATTCTTTAGTGTAGCCCATGGGTCCTGGGGGTCCCCAAGACTCTTTCATCAGGTTTCACCAGGTCCATGAGGTCAAAATTATTTTCAAAATAATATTAAGGTTTATTTTACCTTTTATAACACTATTACCTTTGCCAACTACACATCAATAGGAGATCAGATTTTCTTTATATAGTTCAACCAAAAACAACATATTACAATAGAATGAATGCAGATGTGGGTATGAGAATCCAACTGTCTTCTGTCAAGCCAGACATTAAAGTGATATGCAAAAATATATAAAGCAATATCATATTTCTCAGCTTTTTGACTGAGTCCAAAATATTTTTATATTTTTTAACAAATGCTTTACTAACTTCTGGTTTACATCATTCATTTCCACCACATTTTGAGTTACAATTTTTCCCCATTTTTTCCCTACCCACCACCCCACAATAGCATCTGCTCTCCCCCTCATCCAATCTGCTCTCTACCATATCTTCTCCCACACCCCCTTCAACTTTGCCATTAGGGCAAGGTGAATCTCTGAGCCCCAATGCCTGAACATCTTCTCTCCCAATTACATGCAAAATAGTATTAATAATAGTATTTATATACATTTGAAACATTTAATTTTAAGACTTCGAATTTCAGATCCATTCCCTTCCTCCCTTGTCACCCACTCCCTCTGGGAAGATAAGCAATTCAGTATGTGTTGTACAGGTATAGCTATGCAAAACATTACCATAGTAGATATATTGTAAAAGACTGCTTATATTTCCCTCCCACCCATCCCATCCCCTACCTGGTTCATTCCCTATTTTGGTCCTGTCCCTCTTCAAAAGTGGGTACTTCTAATCTCACCTCCCCCTAGAATGCCCTCCCCTCCCATCATCTCCCCTCTCATCCCCCTTCCCCCTATTCTCCTGCAGGGTGAGATATCCCATTTAGTATGTATGTAATTCTCTCCCTGAGCCAAATTCAATGAGAATATGGTTTTGCCTTTTTGCCTTCCTGTTCTTCCCCTCCCCTGCAACTACTTCCCCTTGCCTCTTCTACATGAGATAGTTTACCCTACCCTGTCTCTCCCCATCTCCTCTTGTCACTTTCCTCTTTCACCTCTTAACTTCACACCTTAACTATCATCCCTTCCTACCAAATTCAACCTGTGCCCTCTATCCATGTATACCTATAAACATATATACACACATTCACATATGTAGTCATATGTCCATATACCCTTCTTCAATTATTTTCATAACAAGAAAGGTTTCATCAGACACAGTTATTGTTTTTCCATGTAGGAATGTAAATAGTTCAACTTTGATAAGTTCCTTTTGATTTCTTTTCCCTGATTACCTTCTTAAGGATCTCTTGCTTCTTGTGTTTGAATGTCAAATTTTCTATTCAACTCTGGTTTTTTCCTCAAGAATGCTTGAAAGTCCTCTATTCCACTGAATGACCATATTTTCCCCTGAAACAAGATACTCAGTTTTGCTGGGTAGGTGACCCTTGGTTTCAATCCCAGCTCTTTTACACTCTGGAATATCATATTCCATGCCCCTCAATCCCTCAATGTAGAAGCTGCCAGGTCCTGTGCGATTCTGATTGTGTTTCCACAATATTAGAAATGTTTCTTCCTGGCTGCTTGTAATGTTTTCTCCTTGATCTGGGAATTCTGGAACCTGGCTATAATATTCCTAGGAGTTCTCTTTTTGGGATCCTTTTCAGGAGGTGATAGGTGGATTCTTTCAACCTCTATTTCCTCCTCTGGGTCTAAAACATCAGGGCAATTTTCCTTGAGAATTTCTTGAAGGATGATTTCTAGGTTCTTTCTTTGATCATGGCTTTCAGGTAGTCCAATAATTTTAAAATTGTCTCTCCTGGATCTATTATTTTCCAGGTCAGTAGTTTTTCCCATGAGATATTTCACATTGCCTTCTATTCTTTCATTTGTTTGGATCTGTTTAACAGCATCTTGATTTCTCATAAAGTCACTAGCTTCCATTTGCTCCAGTCTAATTCTGAAGGAATGATTCTCCTCAGTGAGCTTTTGAGATTCTTTTTCCATCTGGCAAATTCGGCTTTTTAAGGCATTCTTCTCCTCATTGCCTTTCTGAGTCTCTTTTGCCATTTGAGTTAGTCTATTTTTAAGGTGTTATTTTCCTCAGTTAGGCTGTTGACTGTCATTTCATACTTTTCTTGCATCTTTCTCATTTCTCTTCCCAATTTTCCCCCCACTTCTCTTATCTGCTTCTTAAGGTCCTCTATGGCCTGTAACCAGCTTGTATTTTCATTTGGGGCTTTTGGTGCAGAAGTTCTGACCTCACAGTCCTCCTCCTGTTCCATGCTTTGATCTTCTTTGCCCCCCAAATAGGAGTCTAATGTTGCATTTTTCTGTTCATTTTGTTTCCTTTGCCTAGGCATATTGCCACTTAATTACTTGATTTGGGGGCTTGTTGCCACAATAGGACTCTACCACCAGACAGGAGAGCTTCCTTCCCAAATGCTGGGTCTTCACAACTTCTGGAGGTATCAGTTGGGTGGCCTCTGTAAAGCCTCCACCCACTCTGGCAAATTGGATACCCACCCCAGGCCTTCCCCCAAGACACAATCCAGATCCAAGCAGGTTAAAGCAAGAGCAATTAACCCCCAGACTGATTGCTGGATCTCCCTACAGTTCACAGACCAGGAGCTGGAGCTGCCACTGACTCGGCAAAATGGCCTCTGTGCCTTGTTTCCTCAGCAGCTTTTTGCCCCCAGGGGAGGAAGACAACGTGTTCCTCAATACTGGTCCCAAAGTCCATAGGGCACTAACCTCTCATTTTGTCCTAGGCATATCTGTGCTGATAATTCTGGAATTGCCACAGCTGCTGGTGTTCTGGGGTCCCTCCAGCCAGCTGCTGGCCCGGTCACCCTGGGGCTAAAACCGTGGCTCATGCAGACCTGGGCTCGGCTCCCAGAGTGCTGCCCTGTCGGTTCCCAGAGTGCTGTGCTGCCCACTCTCAGAGCGCTGTGCTGGCTGCTCCCTGCAGGGCTGCTGGGCTGTCCTCAGCAAGAGGTTAGCTTCTCTGTGTCGTTCTATGGGTGCTGGGGCTCCAGAAGTTGTTCATATTCCCCTTTTACATTGTTTGGAGGTGGTGTGGGGCAGAGCACCTTGGAAGTGCTGTTTCTACTCTGCCATCTTGGCTCTGCCCCCCCAAAATATTTTTAAAATAAAGTTATTTTCATAAATGTTAACATGTAATAAATTTAGTATTGTTATTTTAAATGAATAAATATTTAACATATATAAGTTTTAATTTCTAATATTATAATTATCAGTAGATATACTGCACACAAATAAAAGCTCTTTGGGGTCCTCAGTAATTTTTTTAAGAATATAAAGATGTCACAAGACCAAACAGAAACCCCCGAAATGGAGCAGCCAGGCCATCTGTTATATCTTATTTAAAATATATACAGTTCTTCAATAATATCCTTTGTACTTTTTCTTGAGCATATGTAATTATTGGAAGTATGCTGCAGTATCCAAGCATTTCTTGAGTGATTTGTTGTCACACAACTTTAATTCCATTACAACTGTGGTATTCTAAGATTTGCAACTATATTGTATCATTAAAGGTCATTTGTATTTTTAAAAAAGTAAAATCTTTGCACAAAGTGACAGATTAACATTGTTAAAAGCACTGTACAATTTCCCAAATACATAGGTACTTATAAAAATTATTTTATAAGGCTATTGATAGTTCTAGAAGCAGATAGTTGGAGCAGTGGATACAATACCCGGGCTGAAGTCAGGAAGATTCATCTTCCTAAGTTCAAATCTAACTTCAGACACTTATTAGCTGTGTGACCCTGGGCAAGCCACTTAACCCTGTTTGCCTCAGTTTCCTCATCTGTAAAATGATCTAGAGAAGTAAATGGCAAACTACTTCAACATCTTTGCCAAGAGAACACCAAATAGGGAAACAAAATGTTGAAAATGATTGAGCAATAAATGGTACAGAGGCTGCTTCTTTCTTTTGGAAAACCATATACTTGGGGTGGCTAGGTGGCACAGTGAGTAAGAGCATCGGCCTCGGAGTTGGGATGACCCGAGATCGAAACCGGCCTCAGAAAATGAGCACCCACACATAAATAATGACTAGCCATGTAACCTTGAGCAAGTTACTTAACCCCAATTGCTTTAAAAAAAAAAAGGAAAACCATATACTCCTTTATGTGAAACTCTAATTTGTTTTATAGAAATGTTCCACTTACATTCTTGCCAAAATTTGTTTCTCATAGTCATTGTTTCTAGTAAAATAGAAATATTTTCAAGACATATGGTAGTTGAGCAAGACTGTGTGCTTTATTATAGTAAAGTCCCTTATCCTAGAATGATTTCTAATCAACTGTTTTTTATCATGGTAAAGTTGTGGGGGGGGAGCCCATAACCATGATTTTGCATCATTTTGTTTTCTTTTTCTAAATGATGCAAAATGTTTAGAAAGCAGAAAGAGTTAGTATAATTTAGAACGAAGGAAAGGGATGTAGTCGCTTGAAAAGCTGCCGGGTTTGGAGAGGTACCATGGTGGGGCGAAAAGAACAGTTGCTTTATTTGGAATCAGAGTACTAAGAGTCAGATGTTGCCTACTTACTGTGTGATCGTGGGTGAGCTCTCTAAACCTCTGTTTCTTCATCTGAAGGTCAGGAGATGGAACAGAGGACCACTGAGCACCTTTTCAAAGAGAGCAAATCTCAGAGTGAAAAAAAAAAAACAATGCAAAGTTCAACATACACAGCTAGGTAATTAAATATATCATTAAATGACAATAGACCTCAAGTCAACTATAAAGAATGATGTTGCTATTTATTAAAGTTAGAGAACATGCCCTTCTAATTTTGTTCCTGGTAAACTATGGAAAGGTATTTATCATTGTTTCCCTGTTTGTTTGTTTTATGCAGTTTTTCTTAGCTGTACTGTGAATTTGAATTTGTTTCAAAACAAATATTGTTTTTTTTAAGCTATCATGTTACACAATTTAATTGTATGTTAAATGACCTATTAGTTCAAAAGAAAGGGAGAAATACAAGAAAGGAAAGATATGTAGTTACATTTGTAAATTAACCACACAAGAACCCTAGGTTTGGGGGAAGGGAATCATTGTTTCTTATATGAAATCATGGTCCCCTTGGATATAATGTATTAGTATCACTTTGGGTACTCCATCCACTAAGGTAGATCTTTGTTGTGGGTATATGTGCAGTTCCCGTGGAGGCATGGGACCCAGAGCATGCTGACTCTACAGTAACACTGTGGAGGTAAATCAGACATTCCATGAGACAGCTCTATTCCAGGACGGGAGCTCCGTGACCTTCTGACTTGTTGCCAACCGATAGGGTTTTCAAGGGAAGAGAAGCCTTGAGATTCCAGGGAGGTTTAGGGAGGCTTGGAACATCCTGCCCAGTACTCAGAGCCTGATACAGAGTACTCGACCATGATGTAAGAGGTGTATGGGAATGAGGACAATGTTGTACTCCCAAAGATAGTAATTTATGATGGCTATACAGTTATACACTATATACTCTGAATTCTTAACTGATCATGTAGAAGTAGGATGTAATTGCATAAGAAACTGCTGAATAAAGTCTTGCTACTCTTTGACTCTCCTGGCTTGGAACTCCATTCTTGGGGAAGGTAGCTGGACTACAACCAGGTGTATACTGAAGGCCCGAAGCAAGCAAGACCCAGCCACCCCTGACCTTGGAGGTTGGATCAGATCTTAAGCATCTTTTCCTTAGAATATGGTCTTCATGAGATGCCAGCAGCAAACATTTTCATCACCTCTTTTTAGAGATGCCATAATCAACCACTTCCAAACCCAGCTATGATAGTAATTAGTCAATAGACACAGCCTATCACTGGGACAAAAATCTATAACCTTTATAGTTTTGTTTGATATGCCACGACAATGGAAAAAGGCAAATAAATATTCTGCTTTAAACCAGGTCCTTAGAAATGAGCAGGAGAATGATTGGAACTGGGCTTATATTCCTATTTCTCACACTTTTCCTAGAAGCCTGACAGAGTGAAGGCCTAGTGCAGGAAGCTGTCTTTTGCCTACCATTTGAGATTTATAGAGTATGATAAGAAGGCTGGATTGTAGAGCTATGTAAGATCAATCTACATGGTAGGTTAATAGTTTAAAAAAATAGGAAAAGACAGTAACAGTCACTCAGACCCTGACGTAGCTTCGTTAAGACAGGTCATTCCAAACTAACCTCATTTCATTTTGGTAGGGTAACTAGATTAGTGGATAAGAGGAATCCTGTAGATATAGCTTATCTAGATTTCAACAAAGCATTTAAAAGTTTCATACTATCCTTGTGGGTGAGATGAAAAGATGTCAATGTAAGATAATACAGTGAAATGGATTAAAGAATTGATTGAGGGGTGGTTAGGTGGTGCAGTGAATAGAGCACTGGCCCTGGAGTCAGGAGGACCTGAGTTCAAATATGGCCTCAGACACTTAACACAATTACTAGCAGTGTGACTTTGGACAAGTCACTTAACCCCAATTGCCCTTCCAAAAAAATTGATTGAATGACCAAATACTATGAATAGTTATTCATAGCTCAGTCAATTTAGAAGGAAATCTCTAAGTCAGAGCCTTAAGGATTTTCCTTGGTCTTAGTCTGTTCAACATTTTTATCATTAACTTGGATGGAAACATACTTATGAAACTTTCAGATAACACAAAATTAGGAGTGGTAGCTAACAGATTGCATGATAGAATAGGGATCAAAAATATCTTGAAAGCTAGGAGCATGACTAGAATCTACTAGGATGAGTAGAATTAACAATTTCAAAAAGATCAATGTAAAGTCCTACAGTTGAGTTTTTTTAATTTGACATGTATAAGACTGAGGAGAGGGTATAAATAAACAGTGATTCACATTAAAAAGTGTTTTAGTGGGCTAAAAACTCAGTATCAGGGGGGGCGGAGCCAAGATGGCGGAGTAGAAACAGCTCCTCCAAGCCTCTCTGCCCCCAGATTCTCCACAAACTATGTAAAAAAGGACTCTGAAAATCTTCTGGAGCCCCAGCACCCACAGAACGACACAGAGAAGCTAACCTCCCGCTGAGGACAGCCCAGCACCCTGCAGGAAGGACCAGCGCAGTGGTCTGGGAGCCGGCAGCGCGCAGAGCGCAGGAGCCGAGCCGAGCCCAGGTCCACGTGAGCCGAGGTTTTAGCCCCAGGGCGGCAGGGCCAGCAGCCGGCTGGAGGAACCCCAGAACACCAGGAACTGTGGAGACGCCAGAATTATCAACATAGACTTGCCTAGGACAAAGTAAGAGGTTAGTGTCCTATGGACTTTGGGACCTGTATTTGGGGAATGCGTCAGCTCCCTCCCCTGGGGGCTAGAAGCTGCTGAGGAGACACACCACTGTGTAGTTTTCAGAGGCATTTCCGGCTCCCAGCCTACAAATCGTGGGGAGATCCAGCGATCAGTCTTGGGGGGTAATCGCTCTTGCTTTAACCTCCCTGGATCTGGATTGTGATCTAGGGTGGAAGTTGTGGGTGGGTTTATAGCTTGCCAGAAACGGAAGTTGCCCCCCACACGTTCGGGACGAAAATTCCTCTAGCTGGCCTTAAAGCCATAGTGTGGCAACAAGCCCAAAAGTCAAGCAATTAAGTGGCAACATGCCAAGGCAAAGGAAACAGAAAAATGCAACCCTAGACTCCTATTTTGGGGGCATAGAGCAGGAAAAGGACTGTGAGGTCAGAAGTCCTGCTCCAAAAGCCCCAGGGGAAAACATGAGCGGGTTGCAGGCCATAGAGGACCTTAAGAAGGACTTTAAAAATCAAATAAGAGAAGTGGAGGAAAAATTAGAAAGAGAAATGAGAAGGATGCAGGAAAAGTATGAAATGAGGGTCAACAGCCTGACTGAGGAAAACAACACCTTAAAAAATAGACTAACTCAAATGGCAAAGGAGGCCCAAAAGGGCAATGAGGAGAAGAATGCCTTAAAAAGTCGAATTTGCCAGATGGAAAAAGAATCTCAAAAGTTCACTGAGGAGATTCATTCCTTCAGAAGTTAGACTGGAGCAAATGGAAGCTAATGACTTTATGAGAAATCAAGATGCTGTTAAGCAGATCCAAACAAATGAAAGATTAGAAGGCAATGTGAAATATCTCATGGGAAAAACCACTGACCTGGAGAATAGATCCAGGAGAGACAATTTAAAAATTATTGGACTACCTGAAAGCCATGATCAAGGAAAGAACCTAGAAATCACCCTTCAAGAAATTCTCAAGGAAAACTGCCCTGATGTTTTAGATCCAGAGGGCAAAATAGAGGTTGAAAGAATCCACCGATCACCTCCTGAAAAAGATCCCAAAAAGAAAACTCCCAGAAATATTATAGCCAGGTTCCAGAATCCCCAGATCAAGGAGAAAATACTACAAGAAGCCAGGAAGAAACAATTTCAACATTGTGGAAACACAATCAGAATAGCCCAGGACCTGGCAGCTTCTACACTGAGGGAGAGAAGGGCATGGAATATGATATTCCAGAGGGCAAAAGAACTGGGAATGAACCCAAGGGTCACCTACCCAGCAAAACTGAGTATTTTGTTTCAGGGGAAAATATGGTCATTCAGTGGAACAGAGGACTTTCAAGCATTCTTGAGGAAAAAACCAGAATTGAATAGAAAATTTGACATCCAGACACAAGAAGGAAGAGATGCCTGAGAAGGTAATCAGGAAAAGAAATCAAAAGGAACTTATCAAAGTTGAACTATTTACATTCCTATATGGAAAAGCAATATCTGTGACTGATGATATCTTTCCCACTATGAAAATAATGGAAGAAGGGGGTGTGTTCATACGAATACATATGTGAATGTGTGTGTATATGGTTACAGTTATATATGGATAGAGGGCATAGGTTGATTTTGTTGGGAAGGGAGAGTACTCAAGGGATGAAATTATGAGGTGAGAGAGGAAAGTGGCAAGAGGAGATGGGGAGAGACATGGTAGGGTAAACTATCTCATGTAGGGGAAGTGGGTGCAAAGGAGGGGGAGAATAAGGAAGGCTAAAAAGGCAAAACCACATTCACATTGAATTTGGTTCAGGGAGAAAATGACATACATACTAAATGGGATATCTCAACCTGCAGCAGGATAAGGGGAAGGGGGATGAGAGGAGGGATGATGGATGGGAGGGCATCCTTGGGGTGAGGGGAGGTTGGAAGTACCCACTATAGAAGAGGGACAGGATCATGTAGGGAATGGACCAGGTGGGGGTGGGATGAGTGGGAGGGAATTATAAGCAGCCTTGCACAATATATCTACTATGATAATGTTTTGCATAGCTAGACATGTACAACATATACTGAATTACTTATCTCCCCAGAGGGAATGGGTGACAAGAGAGGAAGGAAATGGATCTGAAATTCGAGGTCGTAACATTAAATGTTTCAAATATATATATAAATACTATTATTAATACTCTTTTGCCTATAATTGGGAGATAAGATGTGCAGGCATTGGGACACAAAGATTCATCTTCCTCTAATGGAAAAGTCGATGGGGGTATGGGAGAAGGTATGGGAGAGAGCAGAGTGGAGGAAGCGATATCTTGTGGGACTGCTATTCTGGGAGGTTGGGTAGGGGAATAATGGGGGGAAAATGATTGTAACTCAAAATCTGGCGGAAATGAATGATGTAAAACAGAAGTTAATAAAGTATTTGTTTAAAAAAAAAAAACTCAGTATCAGTCAATAGTTCAACATAGTAACCAGAAAGGTTAGTAGAATTTTACACAGGGGGGCAATAATAATCGAGATATGCTATAGCTTTAATTGCACAATCTAGAGTAACTTTTTCAGGTCTGTGTCTGACATTTGAAAAAGACATTGACAGACAGTGTGACTAAGATGAGGGATCTTGAAGCTAGACTAGGAGAATCAGTTAAAGGAACTGGGAATATTTAGTCTGGAAGAAAGAAGACAGTAAGGGGCCTGATAATTTTCTTCAAGTATTTGAAAGGCTACTGTGCTCTAGAGGCCCAAACTAGGAATAATGAATGGAAGTTATGTAGATTTAGGCCCAGCAGAAGAAAAAAATGACATAACAATTAGAGGTATCCATATGTGAACATAATAGTCTTCCCTGAATAGGAGATCTTCCAGTGAAATCTACATGATTTGTGGGTGATGGTGTAGAAGAAGATTCCTAAACACATAAGGGTTAGATAAAGTAAGCTTGGGATCCTTTTTACCACTGAGTTTCTGTGATTCTGTGTTTCACATTCCCATTCTGATCCTGTAGGACTTTCAGAGGGTCATTGTTTCTCTGGACCTCAGCTTCCTCATTTAGGGGAATTGAATGAAATGGACTTTGATCACCTCCAGCTCTGGGTCCTATGGTCCTATGACTGTGCCTTGGTAGTCTTGTATAGACTATGGCACAGATATAGCTTTGCACATATTGAATACTCAATAAACATTCAATGAATGAACCCACTTCTTTGCCCTATGACAGTTTCAAAATGTCCTGTATTTCAATCCAGAGTCTAAAGGTATATGTAATACATTCAGAGACAGAAAAGAGTTTCCTCCCTCTCACTCTTGGAAGTGTGTTTTGATGGTGCTCATTTGAATGTCAATATAAGATTGTACATCTTATTTAAAAATAGCTCATGATCTGTCTCCACTGACATCAAGGTATTAGTGTACCCAATAATTGTAGTGATGTGCCTTTTAAAAGAACGTAGGTAGTTAGGTGGTGCAATGGATAAAACACTGGGCCTAAAATCAGGAAGATGAATTCAATGTCAGCCTGAGACACTTACTAGTTCTTTGACCCTGGGCAAACCACTTAATTTATATCTGCCTTAATTTCCTCAACTCTAAAATGTGGACAATAACCCCTATCTCCCAGGGTTGCTGTCAAATGAGATTATATTTTTAAAGCATCTAGCACATAGTAGGTGCTTAACAAACATTTGTTTCCTTCATTCTTTAGCATCAGCTTAGATCATAGAAGAATACCTGGTAGGATCATATAATGTCAGAGCTAGAAGGGCCTTAGAGATCATTTGATCCAACCCTTCCACTTTGTAGATGGGGAGGCTAAGGTTTAGATGGTTTGAGGGGTTACCTGAGGTAACACATGTACAGATCATGATGCAGGGTGATGAGTGCTGTATTTGGAGTTAGATGACATAGGTTAGAATTTTTCTCTATTGTTTAATATATGTGCAATCTTGAACAAGTATAGTTGCCCTCTCTGAGACTTGAGTTGTCTACTCTATAATACTTCCACTACTCACGTCTCAAGCCTGAGTTGAGAATCAAATGGAGTAATAGATAGATAGATAGATAGATAGATAGATAGATAGATAGAGATATGTAGTATATATATATATATATATACATATATATATACACATAGTATTCATATGAATGTGTATAGTCTATATAGTCTATATTAGTGGCATATCTGTTAGTAGAATCCAGTTCTCTGACTATTATTAATTTAGCAACAAGAAGTACAATAATTCCTGTTTGTATAATGCTTTATAAAGTTTCTGTAGCAAATAAACCTAAATGTAATTCTAAAAAGAACACAAAAGCCATTGTGGTGTTGTCCATGTGCTGAAATATGTATTAAAACTGACTTTCTGCATATAAAATGCTGTGTAAGAAGCTCCACCATGCACATTTGTCTTAAAGAGGGGATGTTAAATTCTTCTATCATATCCATGGGTAATAGCTAGAGACTGAGTCGTGGAGATGCAGCATGACATAGATTGCAAGCTCCTTGAGAGCAGGGACTCTGCCTTTTTTGTATCTCCAGTTTTTAGCACAGAGCCTGGCACATAGTAGGTGTTTGATAAATGTTTCTTCAGTTAAATTAATGGAATTAAATAATGGATAACAAGTTGACCTCAGAACTAGAAAGACCTGGGTTCAGGTCCTGTCTCTGACACAGATTGACTGTGTGAACTTGGACAAGTCACTCAATTCCTCTGGCTTAAGGCAGCTCTCTGTGCTAACCTACTTTGGTAGAGGGAGTTCCTCATCTAGAAATCCCCTATACTGAAGAAACCACAGGTCCAGGCCCTTATCACTATCCCTTACAGTCCTGACTTCAAGAAGATTAAATTATAATTCATAGCATGTATTTTTGTTGTCCAGTTATTTTCAATCAGGTTGGACTCTTTGTGACTCCATCTAGGGTTTTCTTGGCAAAGATGCTGGAGATGCTGGAAAATGGTTTAACATTTTCTTCTTCATCTCATTTTACAGATAAATAAACTGAGGCAAATAAAGTTAAGTGACTTTACACAGCTTGTAAGTGTCTGAGGCTATATTTGAACTCAGGTCTTCCTGACTCTAGGCCCAGAACTCCATCCAATGTGCCACCTAGTTCGAAAGCATGTATTACATTACATCATCTCTTTAATACTTCTATCATAATAACAACAGTAGTAACAGCTAACATTTATTTAATATTTTAAAGTACGTAAAGTATATTTTATAAATTATCTTATTTGAGATTAGGCATTAGCAATTAAAATGACTTTCTAATAGTAATCCAAATTTAAATTATGTAGTTTAGATTGTAGACACTGTTATATCTTGGAAAGTTGATTCAACTTGAAGAAAATTCCTTCATCTGTAACATGAGTGCATTGGACTAAACGGCTTCTAACATCCCTTCTATTCTTCTCAATGAGGGGGGCAAAAAGTGAGGAAGGGAGAAAATTTGGAACTCAAAGTTTTGAAAATAAAAATAAAATGAAAAATGAAAATGAAAATAAAAATTGTGTTTACATGTTACTGAGGGAAAATAAAATGCTAAATAAAAGAAAAAATAAATTCCCTTCTAATCTCTAAATGTATAATAATCTTGTAATCTGTAACTATTCTTCAAATTTGAAATTTTATCTTCTGTCACCATGCCTGTTATGCATTCCCACCTCACCCCTAGCTTCCATCAAGGTTCAGCTCAGATACAAAGCTTTTCTTGATCCCATTCCCCACCTTCCTCCCCTCCCTCCTCAAATTATCTTGAATTTACTTATCTGCATACATGTTGTATCCTCTTCCTTCTCTTCCCCCATACCCTTTCATCTTTTGTCTTTGTATTTCTAGTGCCTAGGAAAGAGCTTCACATGTTCTAGGAGCATGTAACACTAATGCAATATTTACACAATAAAGACAGTGACTATAATATTGCATGATGGTCAATCACAAAATATACCAAACTCTCCAGATAGAGGATAGAACTGAAGCATTTACTTAGGCATCAGAAAACCCAGTCCCAAAACCAATAAGCCAATTCCATCATAGCACCATCCATATTCAGAAGCCATAATAACACTGAGAGACACAGCATCCTTCGGCCTTCCGACAAACCAATACAAGATCAATATTTACTCACTAACCTCTCTGTCTCTTTGCCTGAGCTCTTCTCTCTCCCATCATCTGGCTAGCTCTGATCACCAACTTCCTGTGGGTTCTGCTTCCCTTCAGCAAACTCCTCCCACCACAGGCTTCAAGTGACTATATTTAGCCTATTAAGGGATAGAGTTTATGTTCACAGCAGGGAAGTTTCCTGTGGACTCTGCTGCACCCTTCAGCAAATTCCCTCCATCAAAGGCTCCATGTGACTACATCCAGCCTATTTTCCCCTAGGTCTATTCAGGGGCAGGGAAGATCTTCAAATCCCCATTCCCATTATAGAGTGTAATGAATATTTATTGAATTAAATTAGTCTGTTCATTAAAGCACAACTCTCATTATAGCCACACTGCATATGTATCTGTTTCAATTGCTTACAGAGTGTTCATAACACTGCACATGTGGAAATGTTTCATTTTACCCTCTCTCTGCCATCTCTTTAGTTGCTGGTGATCCTGGGAAAATCTGCTAGATTTCTCAGGTCCTGTTGAAGGTAGAACAAGGAATTCCTGTTAAAGGTGCCATGGACAGTAGAATAGGCCACTAATATAGTGATTCTTGCCTCCTGACTCTAATTATATGCTTTTATGTGAAGCTTCCAGTCCTCACTTTAAATGTAGGAGCTCCCTCAAGTGATTCCTTCCAAGTTCAGTCTTAGCTTTGTATGCCACAAGGCCCTATCTATCCAAAAATATTAACACATTGCTTCCTTTTCCGCTGCCACTGGAATAATTTCTATAGGCTTAAAGAATCATGTCTTCAGAGGATCTGTCAAAATGCAGATTTGCTGCATGGACATTACTAAAGTGAAATGCTGATAATGAGCAAGACAGTAAAGATCCTGAACAGGCAGACACAATATGAGGGCACTGAGTGCTCAAAGACAGGGATTACAAGATGAAGGACTGGGGATGGCAGAAAGAAAGGGAGATGTAGGACACTGACCAAAAAATAAAAACAAAACCCTGTCTCTTTCATTCCTTATGTATGGTCCCAATTCCTAGAACTCTCAGATACTTAGACGTTTACAAATGGAGCTAGAATTTTCCAAGGATTCTTTCCTCAACAAATTTGAGCAAACTAAAAACGTAGCACTAACATTTCTCCCTTCCATATGCATAGTGTTCTGTTAAATGTTGTAGAAGCAATTAAAACTTGCAGGGTGTGACCATGTGTAGAACATTGCATGTACTGTCAGACTCCCTTCTTGTGTTGGTTAACTTTGCTGAATTGCTTCCCCCTCCCAATCCCTTTTACACTTTTAAATAAGTTGGCTCTCAGGGCAGATAGGAAAGGGGAAGATAAGAAGTATTCATAAAACCTTTTTTTTTAAAAAAAAAAAAAAGCAAATGCTAAAAATGGAAATCCTAAAGAAGGATGACTGAGATTTCTGCAGTTCCAAGGAGACTTACCGAGAATACTGAACTGCAGCAAGAAGTGCTTCTGTCGGATGGCTAGGTGGCGCAGTGAGTAGAGTGCCGGCCCTGGAGTCAGAAGGACCTGAGTTCGGATCCGGCCTCAGACACTTAACATACACACAAACAAAAACCTAGCCGTGTGACCTTGGACTAGTTGCTTAAACCCAATCGCCCTCCAAAAAGCAAAAATAAAATAAAATAAAATAAAAAAGAAGAAGGGCTTCTGTTTGGGAAAGTTAAAGTAGTTACTCTGATGATTCAAAAAAGGTACCCTTGGTATTGGGAGAACCATGATAGTTCTTTAATGAAAAAAATAGAAAAATGGCTTGATGTCCACTATTCATGTAACAAACTAGTTTTTTTTTTAAAAAAAAAGGAAGTCAGAAAGAGAAAAATTCAGTATAGTAGAGAGTGCTAGATGTGGAGTCAGGAGAGACCTCCTAGATTCTAGCACTTAGCACTGTGCTTGATAGGTGCTTAATAAATGTTGACTGATTGATTAGATTCAAATCAAACCTCTAACATTTTCTATCTGTGTGACAGATGGCAAGTTACTTACCTCTTTTCAGCCTCAGTTACCCATATGTAAAATGGGTATAATACCTATGATGCATATCTCATAGGATTGATGTTAGGACCGAATGAGATCATGTATGTGAAGCATCATACAAATTTCAACTATTATTTTTAGAAAATCAAATGTGGAGTGTATGTTTTATGTGTCAAAAAGCTGTCAGCTTTAAATCTGAGCAGTTATTCAGCTATTATAATAGAAGCATAGCAACATAAATTCAATTGCACATAACAAACATGAAGAAGAATGGGTAGAGAGGAGGGAAGAATGAATCAGGGAAGGGATAGGAGAAACTACCTTTATTTTTTTCTCTCTCAAGAAGTGTTTCCTGGGAATGTTGTTGCTTGCAACCTGCTTTTCATCTTGCCCGTTTCTCCTGCACAATTAATCCAATTGTTTGTTAAGCCCATGGTAAGCAGAAAAAAAAAAGACATCCTTGGGGCTGAGAAAAGGAAGGGGAGAAGAGAGTTTTCCGTTAGGAAAGGACCAATCACTCTATACCAGTCACCTCACACACAGGATAAGGCAAGACTGATCTAGAGGTACTCCCACACATGTTTTGAGCTGGCATTGTGATCCTGGGTAAGTCATTGCTCTCTGGGTATTAGTTTCTCTCTCTATGCAAGAAGAGAGCTGAACTAGGTCTCTAGGAATTCTTCCAGCTCTGAAAGAATCTGTTTTTCTTCTTAAAATACTTTTAAATTTTAATTTAATTTATTTCTAATTACATTTTAAGTTTTAAACTGTCTCCCTCTTTCCCTCCTCACCCTTCACTGGAGCAGGACTTCTTTTCTGCATTTAGGCAGCTTTGGTAGAGTAGCATGGCTTGAGGGCATGCCCAGTGCAAAGTGTACGTGCTTTGTTTTCAGAACCAAGCCTGCAAGCACAGCCAGAAATACCTCCCATTCATTACCCATTTGATTTGTAATTAATTTTGGGCCATTGCACATTCAGAAACCTTTTGCTGTGACCAAATTTTTCAGTTTAAGAAGTGCTGCACATGGGGCGGCTAGGTGGCGCAGTGAGTAGAGCGTCAGCCCTGGAGTCAGAAGGACCTGAGTTCAGATCTGGCCTCAGACACTTAACGCACACACAAATAAAAACCTAGCCGTGTGACCTTGGGCAAGTTACTTAATCCTGACTGCCCTCCAAAAAGCAAAAACAAAACAAAACAAGAAGTGCGCACTAGAGAAAACCACCATTTGACACAGATTCATAAATATATGTAAAACTATACTATGCCTACTTCTATTTATCAATTATTTCTCTGGAGATGAATAGCATCTTCCTTCATAGTCCCTTTATAGTTGATTTGAGTATTTATAGGACTCAGAATAACTTGGCTGTTCATAATTATCTTTTGACCAATATTTCTCTTACTGTATACAAGGTCCTCTTGGTTCTGCTCATTACACTTTTCATTATTTCATGCAAGTATTTCCATGTTTTTCTAAAATCACCCAACTCATCATTTCTTACAGCACAGTAGTATTCCATTACAATCATATACCACAACTTGTTTAGCTATTCCCCAATTGATGGGCATCCCCTCAATTTCTAGTTCTTTGCCACCACAAAGAGAACTGCTGTAACTTTTTTTTAGAACATACAAGTTCTTTTCCTTTTTCCCTGATCACCTTTGGAAGCAGACCTAATAATAGTATTTCTGGGTCAAAGGATATACACAGTTTTATAAGCCTTTGGGCATAGTTCAAGATCACTCTTCAAAATGGTTGAATAAGTTCACAATTCTCATTTTCCTCTTCTATCATTTTAGGCAATCTAAATGGTATGAGATAATATATAAGTTGTTTTATTGTATTAAGTATATAATATTATATTAAGTATATAAGTTACAATATATAATATATCATAATATGTTATATTATAATATAATAAATATATCAGTATATATTATATTAAGTATATAAGTTGTTTTATTTTGCATTTCATAATCAATACTGATTTAGAGCATTTTATATGACTATATATATATACATATATATTTATACTTTTGATTTCTTTATCAAAAAAACTTCCTGTTCATATCTGTTGACCCTTTATCAATTGGGGAATGACCCATATTCTAATAAATTTGACAAAGTTCCCTATATATTTGAGTTCTGCAACCTTTCTCCAAAAAATTGTCTGTAAAAATATTTTCCCTATTTTCTGCTGTCCTTCTAATCTTGACTATATTAGTTTTATTTGTACCAAAATTTTTAATTTAATGTAATCAAAATTATCCATTTTTCATCTCACAGTGATCTCTATCCATTTTTTATTCATAAATTCTCCTATCCATAAGTCTAATAGGTAATATGTTCCATGTTCTTCTAATTTTCTTATGGTATCTCTCTTTATATCTAGCTCGTGTATCCATTTTTACATTATCTGGGTAAATGATATAAGATTTCAATCTATACCCAATTTCTTTCAGACTACTTTCCAATTTTCCCAACAATTTTTACCAAATAGTGTCTTCTTATCCTAAAATCATAAATCTTTACATTTCTCAAACACAAGGTTACTGTAATCATTCACTACTGTATGGTGTATGCCTGCTCAGTTGCACTGATCTACTTTTCTATTTCTTAGCCAGTACCAGATAGTTTTGATAATTACTGATTTATAATATAGTTTAAAATCTGTTCCTGTTGAAACTACTTTTTTACATTTTTTCATTAATCTGTTTGATATTATTGACCTTTTGTTTTTCCAAGTGATTTATTTTTTAGCTCAACAAAATATTTTTTTGTAATTTACCTGGGATAGCATTGAATAAGTAGATTAGTTTAGGTAGTTTTAGGTAGCATTTTAGTTTTGTTATTTTTTTTATAATGGCTCTGCCAACTCATGAACAATTAACTTATTAATTATTTAAATAATGTAAATATTTAAATTTAAATCCAGTTGCTTAAATCTGATTTTAGTTGTTTGAAAAGTTTTTTGTAATTATGTTCATATAGTTCCTGCATTTGCCTTGGCAGATATACTCCCAGGTATTTTATAGAGTCTACAACGATTTTAAATGGGGCATCTCTTACTATCTCCTTTTGCAGGGTTTTTTTGGTGATACGCGGAAATGCTAAAGATTTATAGCAGTCTATTTTATAACCCCTGCTACTTTTCTAAAATTAGGGATTCTTTTTAATGGAATCTCTAGGATTTTCCAAGTATATCATAATATCAAATGCAAAAAGAGATACTTATATTACCTTATACTTGCCCAATCTGATTCTTTCCATTTCTTTTTCTTCTCTTCTTGCTAATGCCAGCATTTCTAATATGATATGGAATAATATTGGTGGTATTTGGGTAACCTTGTTTCATTCCTGAACTTATTGGGAAGGCTTCTGACTTATCCCCACTAGAAATAATGCTTGCCAATGGTTTTAGATTCCCATGTTTTCAAGTATTTCAAGTATTTTTAGTAGAATGAGTATGGTATTTTGTCAAAAAGTTTTTCTGAATATTCTTCTATTTCACTTAAACTGTTCAATTTATTGGCATATAATTGGGCAAAATAACTCATAATAATTGCTTTGATTTCATCTTCATTTTTGATAAATTCACCCTTTTCATTTTTGATACTAGTAATTTTGTTTTTTCTCTCTTTTTTATCATATTGACCAATGATTTATCTATTTTACCTTTTTCATAATACCAACTTTTAGTTTTATTTACTAATCCAATGGTTCTCTCACATTCAATTTTATTAATCTTACCTTTAATTTTGGGGATTTCCAATTTTGTATTTAATTGGGGGTTTTTAATTTGTTCTTTTTAAAAGGTTTTTTTAATTGCATACCTAATTGATTGGCTGGCTTTCTTTATGTTTCTAATGTTTAAGTATTTAGAGATATAAAATTTCCTCTGATTACTGCTTTTGCTGCATGCCATAGATTTTGATACATTGCTTCATTGTTATTATTCTCTTTATTAAAATTATTTATTGTTTTATAAGCAGCCTTTTACAATATATCTACTATGATAATATTTTGCATAGCTATACATGTATAACACATACTGAATTGCTCATCTTCCCAGAGGGAATGGGTGACAAGGGAGGAAGGGAATGGATCTGAAATTCAAGGTTTTAAAATTAAATGTTTCAAATATTTAAAAAAAACTTATTTATTGTTTCTATGACTTGTTCTTTAACACACTCACTCTTTAAGATTAGGTTGTTTTGTATCCAATTAATTTTATATGTTTACCTAGTTCCTTATTAAATATAATTTTTATTTCATTACAATCTAAAAGAATTCATTTAATATTTTTCCTTTTCTGCATTTAACTATGAAGTTTTGATGCTCTAATATATGGTCAGTTTTTGTAAGGGTACCATGTACAACTGAGAAAAAGGTGTGTTCCTTTCTATTCCTATTCAATTCTCTCCAAATATCTATCATATCTAGTTTTTCTAAGAGTCTGCTCAGCTTCTTGACTTCTTTCTTATTTATTTTTTGTTAGATTTATCTAGTTCTAAGAGGGGGAAGATTGAAGTCCCCCATTATTGCTATCTATTTCTATCTGTAATTCATTTACCTTTTCCTTTAAAAATTTGGATGCTGTAGTATTTGGTGCATAGGTTTAATATTGATAGAGCCTCATTATGGTGCCTTTCTAAAGAATTTAGATTCTAAATTAAGTGTCCCCTGCCTCCTTATAATGTACCTTCTCACTTTCTCTGAATCAATAGATTCCTAGGGTGATAATACCCTCATACTGCTCCAGCCCCAATGATGAGCACCATAACACCAAAGTATTAGTAATCCTGAGGGTAGCTAGGTGGCACAGTGGATAGAGTGCCAGACCTAGAGTTAGAAACACTCATCTTCCTGCGTTCAAATCTATATTCAATCACTTATACTTACTAGCTGTATGACCCTGGGCAAGTCACTTAACCCTGTTTGCTTCAGTTTCCTCATTTGTAAAATGAACTAGAGAAGGAAATGGCAAATCACTCCAATATCTTTACCAAGAAAGCCCCAAATAAGGTCACAAAGATTTGGACACAACTAAACGATGTGAACAAAAATGAGTAATTCTTAATGTTTTATTTCTCTCTGAAGTATTTGGTCATTATATGGGAGCATGGGAAGTGTGAGGCATTTGAAAAAAAACATGTGTTTAAACATCAGTTTCATATGTACAAGATGAAAGATTTATATCTAGGCAACATTTCCTGTGAAAAAGAACCTAGAGATTTTAAGTGGAATACAAGCTCAAGCATCAATGGGAGAGCATCAGAGCCAAAAAGAAAAAAAAAACAAAACAACAATAACAACAAGCTGGTGTGGTGTGAGGCTACATTACTAGAAGCATAGCAATCCACTGGAGTTCATTAAACAGATTAATTATTTGGTCATTAATTTGGTCGTGTTGACAGCAGTGTGGATCACAAACTGAAGTGGGGAGGGGTGAGAATCGCCAATTAGGAAGTTATTGCAGTACACCAGGTGAGAGGTAATGATGGCCTAAAGTAGGCTGGTGGTTGTGAACAGAGAGAGGGGAATGCACATGAGCAATACTGTTTACATAGAAATTATAAGGCTTGGCAACGGCAAGATGGCAACCCTGATAGACTGGGAATAAGGAAAAGAAAGGAATTAGAGATGACTCAGAAGTTGTGAACCTGGGAGACTAGAAAGACAATGGTGCCCTAAAAGGAAAGTTTGGAAGAGGGGTGGGTTTGAGGGGGAATAGAATGAGTTTCTGGATTTGTACATACTGAATTTGAGATGCCTACAGGATGTTTAATTTGAATTATCTACTGGGAAGGGCTGGAATTCAGGTGAGAAACTAAGGCTAAATATATAAATTTGAGAGCTGTCTTCATAGAAAATATATCTAAGCTCAGCTTAAGTTTGTCACCAAATGTTCTTGGAAACTACCCAGATTGATGCAACTTTTCCCTCTTCTTTTAAGTGTTTTTCCCCCAATGGGTAGCATATCCTTATGATCACAGGTCACTACCACAAGTGTAAAAGACCTGGACTGTTGAGCTGGAAGATCCCCTCCAACTCTCTGATCCTGTGGTTAGATGTGCATCCTGAACTGAGAGAACCAACTAGTTAAACAATTATGAAAATCATTGGACACATATAAAAAAATGTTTAAGTAAATTACCAAACAATGAAGTACATTTTACTTGGCATATATCTTCCTATGATATGTAAAATTATAGGAAAAAATAACACCCTCATAAAAGAAGGGAAAATGCAGTCAGTAAACCTTTATTAAGTACCTGCTGTGCTGAACACTGAGGGTACAAGAAGATAAAAGTCCTCAAAAAAGAAAAAAACCTGCCCTCAAGGTGCTGATAGTCCAATGGAGAGAGACAACATACAAACAAGCTATATGTAGAAAAAATTGGAGATAATCAACAGAAAGAAAACCCTAGAATTAGGATGATCAGGAAACGCTTCCTGTAGAAGGTGGAATTTTGTCTGGGTCTTAAAGGAACCCAAGAGACTGAGATAAGGAAGGAAGAACATTTTAGGAGTGTGAAACAGCTAGTGAAAATGTCCAGTTGGAAGATGGAATATCTTGTTAGAGGAAGATCAAGGCAGTCAGTGTCACTGGATCACAGACAAAGTGGAAGGGGTAGGAAGAGTAAGATGTAAGACTGGAAAGGTAGAGGGGTCAGTTTATCAAGAGCTTTGAATGCCAAACTACAGATTTTATTTTATTTTATTTACAAATTGTGAAAATGACTTTTATTCCTATAAAAAATCCATATAACATACATTGATTTCATTCTTCAACTGAAAAGAACTTGTACTTAAATATAAGACCAACAATGGGACTTTAAAATGCCATGATGATAACTTTTGCCACAATACTATAGGTCAGCATGGTGGTTATCATCTTTTTGGCTTATCTCTACGTAGACTTAAAAGAAAAACCCATAATATTCTGATAGGCTTTCTCCATACCTTAGTATCATACAAAGTTCTCTACACCAAAATTTTCTTAGTAAATAGCACTAGCAGTAAGCCCATATTTCTATAATTCTGGCACTCCTCTGAGTGCCAAGCTGCTGAGACAAACAATTTTTTTTTAATTCTTTCTGCTTGATCTGTGCTATTATTTCCTGATTCTTGAACAAATTTGCTATACATTTTTGTGAAAAAAAATAAGGAACAAAAAAAAAGTCATTCTTGGGGCAGCTAGGTGGCGCAGTGAGTAGAGCGCCGGCCCTGGAGTCAGAAGGACCTGAGTTCGCATCCAACCTCAGACACTTAACACACACACAAACAATACCTAGCCGTGTGACCTTGGGCAAGTTACTTAACCCCAATTGCCCTCCAAAAACAAACAAACAAAAAAAAGTCATTCTACATACCCCAAAGTTTCCCCTGGGAGTTAACATCAGTTTTGTTCTCTTCTTCAAGTTGTTACCAGTCATTAACTTCAACCTCAAAAGGGTCTTTTACATTTATCTTGCCGCTATTTGTAATCACATAGTCTGTCAATGAGCAATCATGCTCATCTGCTTGCTGGAGTTCAATGGAGTTCACCAAACCATTCCATCAATGACTTTTCCAAATACTACATGTTTTCCATCCAACCAGGTAGGCTTGGTCACAGTAATGAAGAACTGACAACCATTGGTTTCTGACCCAGAATTTGCCATAATGACCCATCCAATGCCATAATGCTTGAGCTTAAAGTTCTCATCTAGAAAGTTGTCTCCATAGATACTAGTACCTCCAGTGCATCTACAGTAAGAAAGTGTCCTCCTTGAATCATGAAATCTTTGATCACAAGATGAAATTTGCTTCCTTTGTATCCATAGCTTTTTTCTCCAGTTGCCAGAGCAATGAAGTTCTCCACAGTCTTGGGTCCAACTTTGCCAACAAGTCAATCACAATTCTGCCTATGGCATTGTCTCGATTTTACCTTATTTATTTTATCTTATTTTATCTTATCTTAATTCTTATGTCAAAGAAGAGCTTGGCAGTCACAGACAACCATCTTTTCCTTATGCCTCTAGGTCTTGAAGAATTCACGAGGGCACAGAGCCCCAAACCCAGGTCGTGGAGCAGCAACAGTAGCATGCTGCCAGAGCGCATTTTGCAAGAGTCAGATTTTATAGTTGATCCTGGAAGTCATGGAGATCCATCAGAGTTTACTGAGAAGGGAAGGGTAATACAGTTAGACCAGAGCTTTAGGAAGACAATTTTGACAGCTGAGTAGAGGATGAATTGGAAAAATGAGAGTCTTGTGTCGGGGAGATCAACCAGCAAGAAGGTCTGCACCAAAATGGTGGCAGTTTCATGGAAGAGAAGGGGGCACATGTGAGAGATGTTACAAGGTAAAATTGACAGGCCTCAATAGCAAATTGGATATGAAGGTATGGAGAATTAGGAGTCGAGGGTGATACCAAGCTTGTAAACTTGGGGGACTAGAAAGATGGTGCTTCTTTCAACAGAAAAAAGGAAGAAAGAGTTTGAAGGAGAGACAATGAGTTCAGTTTGGGACACAAAGCAATTGAAAGACAATGGTATAAAATTAACAAGAAGGAATAAGCATGGTTCCAAGAAGAGCTATGAAAAGATACCTCTCCCTCTCCTTTGTAGAGGTGAGAGGTCCCCAAATATGGAACATTGCGTACATTTTTAATTTTTCAATGGATTTATTTTTTCTGATTCTTTTTTCTCTTCTTATTCTTCTTAAAAAAGTATTTGTTATTTGAATAACTCTCTGGAAACAGGAGGTCAGGGATATGGGGAGAAATTAAGCAATATAAAAATAAAACAGCAAGTAGAATATGCATGAAAAAGAAATAGATTTGGATTTGGGGCCCTGGGTTTTAATCCCTGCTCTGCTACTCTCTATTTATGTGACATTGGGTGACCCACTTAGAGCTTCAGTTTTCTCATCTTCAAATTGAAAGGGCTGGGCTACAAGATCCCCAACGTTCCTCTCAGCTCCAAATGCTATGATCTGGTGAATCACAAGCTTACAAGGCATAGAGGAGTTACTTGCTGCTCTGGTGGAAGATATACCCACAAGGATGATTTCAAAGAATCAAATACTTCATTTATACAGAAAAAGCCATCTTCTAGATATCACTATTCACAGGAATTAGCTCTTGGGACTATGGTACATGCATTTTATAGTGGGGCTCCCCTGCATTGACTATGTATATTTGATAAAACTCTTATCGAGGAGAAAGACTTGGAGCCCAGAAGTTTTCTGGACTCAGTCAGATGTAGCATTAGCAAGCAGAGCTACTCTCATCCATTTTTGCAGTCCATTTGTGAGTCCTTGGGGTCTCCTGGCCAGGACAAGGAAATTAATGGAAGGAGATAATGGAGACCCATTTGACAGAGGGAGAGGGAGATGGGGGAAGGGGCATAAAGAAAGAGAAAGGAGTAACTTCAGTTTCAGATTCACCAATTAGAAAGCAACCAGGATTGGTTAGGGAGATTGGTTGAAGGAATTTGCAATGTTTAGCCTTGGAGAAGAGTATATTGAGTGAGGACAAAACAGCAGTATTCATATATTTAAAGGGATTTTATGTTTATACTTGTTCTGCTTGGACCAGAAGATGATTTAGTCTCAAGGTAAGAGAAAATGTCAACAAGTAGGGTCATTCAAAAATGGAGTAGGTTGCCTTGAAAAGTAATGAGTCCTCCATATATGTAAACGTTCAAACAAAAGCTGGGGTCCCCTTGCTAGGGATACTGTAGAAAGGATTCCTCTTCAGTTACAGTTCAGAGTAGATGCCTTCCTGGCTCTTGACAATTATACAATTCTGTGGTTTTGGGAGAAAGCAGCAGTTTGAAAATTGTTTCCAGTGATACTTTACTACCACCTGCTGGTCACAGGGAGAATAACTTCATGTCTTGGACTGGGCATCCAAAATACAAACCATATATGAGGACAGAATGCCATCTACCCTTCAGTAGCCAGAGGGTGAAATGGAAATTGAACGTTGGAATGTAGTGTGGTGATGGGGAGACATCTCCCTCTTTATCTGAATTTCAGGAATGAAAATATGCCATTTCTTTTTATGGCTTTGGACTTGTGTGTGTTCATCCAATTGCTAAAAGACTCATTTGAAAATCCTTACTGTTTTGTTTAATGTGGATGTTACCTTATCACCTGAAGTTTAGCAAAAGATACAATGTCATAATTATATAATTCTGAAAACTCACTATGGATAATGATTGGTTCAAATGAACCTCAGAAATACCCAGGAAATTATTTGTAGGAACCCCAAATTGTATAAGGCACAAAGTAGGAACCAGGATCAGAGTGTTCTTTGTGAAATGCTATAAAAATGTATCATCATCATCATTATTTGTGTAGAGGAAGAAGTCTTGCTTGCAAAGCAATTATTAGTAAAGTCTCCCTTTTGATCTGGCTTGGAAAATTAAAGGTGATGGGAAGGGAGGGACTGATTTGCCAGGCTAGAAGTGGCCAAGTTCATATTCTTTGTGACTTTATGATAGAGCTGTTGGGCAGCTCAGCTTTGGCAGACATTCAGCACCCTTGAGAGGCTGTTATCGCAGTGTGGGCAGCCTGCCCAGTGTAGGGTCTCATGGGGAGAATGAATAGGAAGCCCCTGTTATCTTAGACTGGGTGGGAGTTTCTGCAGTATGACTTCTCACAAAAGTTATAAAGGGGAGGATGGGAGAAGAGCTGCTGAATTTTTAGCTGGAAACTTTAATGGTCATAAGTTATACTTCAAAGGGAAATATGAACTCTTTACAGTAGGTCAAAAAGGTCAGAATATACTACATTTAATGCCAGTTTCTTCTCCTGAGAAAGAAATTCTCTCAAAATGGGAACTGCACTACCAATCTCAGTATACAGTAGACAATAAATAGAAATAAACCACATACAGGCAGCTGATCCATCCTTTAGACTTAGTTCTACAGACAGATTCTCATGCATCATGGGACACTTTAAATCATGAAATGGACTATAGTAATCACATAAGAAGAAGGTCCCCCATAATACCTATGAACTAAGTTTTGTCAATACCATAGAGACCTAAGCTATATGCCCAGAGACAATCCCATAAGCTGTGATCAATTAAAAGCATCCAGATAATCAATCAGCACATATTTATTAAGTATGTACTATGTAACAAGCATGGGACAGTTAAGTGGTATGATGGACAGAGTACAGGGCCTGAAGTCAGGAAGACTCATCTTTCTCAGTTCAGATTTGGCCTCATACACTTACTAGGCAAGTCACTTAACCCTGTTTGCCTCAATTTCTCGTCTACAAAATGAACTAGAGAAGTAAATGGCAAAAGGCTCCAGTACCTTTGCCAAGAAAACCCCAAATGAGGTCATGAAGAGTCAGATATGACTGAAATGACTGAAAAACATTAACAACAAAGTACCAGGCACTGGAGATGCAAATAAAGATAGAAAATAGGCCCTAATATCAAGGAGCTCACATTCTAATGGGGAAGACAACATAGAAATAACTAGGTTTAGACAAGATGTATTCAGAGGAGATAGGAGGTAATCTCAGAGGGGAAGGTACTAGAAGCTGGAGTACTGGGAAAGGTGGGATTTGAGTAAGCCCTGAAGGAAGCCAGGTAAACTGAGAGCCAGAGATGATGAGACAGAACATCCCAGGCACAGAGGACAACCAATGCTAAGACCCCCAGGGGGATATGAAGTGTTACATGTGAGGCATAGCAAGGAAGCTGGTGTGTAGAGCATGGAGTGCACAGAGGGGAGGAACATGTAAGAAGCCTGGAAATATAGGAAGAAACCAGGTGGTGAAGGCCTTTAATAAAGGCTAAACAGATAACTCTATATTTGATCCCGGAGGTAATAGGGGACCAGTGGTGTTTATGGAGTAGGAGATGGCAGATCTTTGCTTTAGGACAATCACTTTGGCAGCTGAGGGGAGAATGAACTGAAGTAGAGACATGAAGGAGGGACCAATAAAATGACTCAAAACAAAGATGGGTAAGTTCACTTGAACAAGGGAAATAGCACCTTGTCTTTACAGCAGTTAAAATACTGGAACGTCAAAATAGAGATCAGTCTAGAAGCAAAGTTCCAAGAGGGCACTTGAGAAAGGAGTATAAAAGGTTAAAGTTGGACAGTTTGACCTGTGCTCTTTCTGTTCATTTCAATGTGAAACTCTGAAGGTTCAGGAGATTTACCTCCTCAGAAATTGAACTGACCTGCATCATGAGGCCAAGGGCAGTCATGTCTCACCTTACTAGGACCAAGCAGCTGTGAAGTCTTGTCTTTGTCTTTTCACTGATTCAAAATGGAACCAAGGCCATGTGCTAAGGAGACAGTGATAGAAGGAGAGAGAGAGAGAGAGAGAGAGAGAGAGAGAGAGAGAGAGAGAGAGAGAGAGAGTTGGAGAGAGAGAGAAGGAGGGGGAGAGGGAGGGAGGGAAAGAAGAGTGAGAAGGAGGAAGGAGAGAGAAAAAGAAGAGACAGAGAAAGGAGAGAGAGAAACAGAGAGAGAGGGGGGAGAGAGACAGAGACAGAGACAGAGAGACAGAGAGAGACACAGAGTGGGGGGGGAAGAGACAGACAGACAGAGAAAGACAGACAGAGAGAAAGAGAGACAGAGCACATTGTTATTTCCATGCTAAGGAGAGCATGATGTTTGACTACAAAGTCTATCTTGAAGGTGGTTATGGAATCCTAATAAAGCTGTCCCCAGCCCCAATATTTTAACTTCATTATAGGCCTGACCCTAGTAAACAGCAGGCCCACTGCACCTACCTAGCCGCAGCCCCCTCATGTCCTAATTTCTTTGTATATGCCTCACTGTTCACTGGAACAACAGGTGTGTCCCTGAACTCTTAGTTCCCACAGAAACAGCAGGTGTTTCTATATGATGCGAACCCAGCTACTACTGCCTCTACCTGGTCACTGCCCTCAGACCCATTCCCACAGAAACAGGTGTGTTCTTGTACTCAACCACAATCACATCATCCATCTAGCCCAAGACAGGACCACAATAGCTAGCCAGCTGGAGGGCAGCATGACCAGAGTGTTTAACCACCAAACCATAGATGGGACCCCTCCTCCATTATCTAATCCCTTAACAAACTCCTCCTGCCTTTTTAATATTAATGATACTCCTCTATTCTATGTAAATTTCTGTTATATAATTTCATCTTTACCCTATAAAAATCCATCTTGCTTTCTCTAAAGTTGCTGGTTCCTCTTGGAACTTAGTCCACTTCATGAGAGGCGTCAATCTCAATAAATGCCTATACTTGGATTAGAGGTGCTCTGACTCTGAATTCTTTGAGACAGTTCCACCACAACACATCCTGAAATTGCAACAGCTTTTTGGCGTCCTTGGGTTTAAACCACAACAGTGGGAGGGCCTGATTACCTCATTTACAGAGCTTGACATAGAACTCCCAGACCAGATGCTATGAAATAAACTTTTGCAACATCTGGGCATCTGGCAGAATGAGGAGCAGCCCTCAACTCAAGCAGTTCTTATCTAGTGAGGTGAAATAAGGAGGGAGCCCCAAAGCTTCATAACATCTAGGGAAACAACATCAATGCCTTAAGTTAGGATGAATTGTTTAATTGAGCAAAAGCCTGGCGTGAACTTGAAGCTAAAAGGCAATGGGGCCAGTAACAAAAGGGACCTTGCTTAATCCAATCTGGATTTTGTGGGTTTTGTAGAAAGGACATTTTTTTAAAGTTACAACACAATTCCCAGAGACAGCTTATGTAGCATCATCTTAGAAGGTGGAGTAACTATGGACCCGAATTAGGAGGGACCTGAGTTTGATTCTTATTAGCTGTGTGATCATGGGCAAATTAGACAACTTCACTGAGCCTTAGCTAAGCCTTCATTTATAAAATAGGCATAATAGTATCCTCACAGCATCGTTGTCCTGGGCTCTCTTGACTCCCCTCCCCTCCCCTTCCTTTCATTTCCCTTCCCTTTTCTTTTTCTATATCATCTCACTCAATGCTATCCTATCACCCTCTATATACAGATGATCCTCAGCTCTAATAGCCCTAACCCCTCCTGATACTTTGTCTTGCATCTCCAACAGCTTATCAAACATCTTAAGTGGGTTTTCCACAGACGTCCTCCATCCCTGTTCTATACTCCTTCTCTGCCTCTGCTTCCCTGGCTTTCCTCATGTCTCAGCTCAAATCTCATCTTCTGCCTTTTTTGGTCTTCCCTGATGCTAGTGCTTTCCCTCTGAGATTGGCTGCCATTTATTCTGACTGTGTCTTGTATGTGCATAGCATTTTCTCCCCCATTAGAATGTGAGATACTCAAGGACAGGCACCATGTTTTTACCTTCTATTGTATCCCCAGTTCTCAGTGCAGTGTCTCACACATGGTAAGTACTTACTGAATGTTTGAGTGATTACATAAATATTAATCATTACTGAAGGCCTCTAGGTGGCACAGTGGGTAGATTACAGGGTCAGGAGTCAGGAATACTCATCTTCCTGAGTTTAAATCTGGCCTCAGACACTTACTAGCTGTGCGATCCTGAGTAAATCACTTAACTCTATTTGTTTAAATCCCTCATCTGTAAAATAAATTGGAGGAAAAAAAACGGCAAACCATTCCAATATCTTTACAAAGAAAACTCCAAATGGGGTCACAAAGAGTGGAACACAACTGAAAAATCACTGAATAGCAATTATTAAATGCCCAGGACAGTTGCCATGCCAGTACAAACAAATATACTCCAACTTCCCTCCCAAACCATCACTGAATAAGTGCTCCAGTCCCTCTCGTTTATTGATCGTTTTGCTAATGTATTATTTTATCTCTGCATGTATGCCGAGATAAACTCCTCCAAACATCAGTAGAAATAGTTGCTTTCACTTTCTATAACTGGCTGAAAAAGAAATTGTAGGTGAGGAAGTCCTTTAGCCTGGATCAGGTTCTTTTTTTTCAATTCATTTTTATTTTCAGATCTCCACCTCCTCACCCTCCCGCCAGAGGGTGATGATGAGGTTGGGAACTAAGGGAGATAGGAGATTTCAGGATGATGGGTTTTCCCAATGATAAGAAGTCCGAGAAGTCCCAAGATGGTACAGCCAGGTGAGAAGTGAGATGTTCCAAGCTGAGCTCTCTCCTTAAATGGAGACTTCTCAAAGCTATATTCCTAGCTTAGCTTTATTTATAATTAAAAGACATTCTGTGCCAAAAAGTTAATTCTGTATGTAAGCTGATTGCTAGAGCCAGCCTCACCTCAAGAGGAAAACTAGCATCAAAAAAAATTCAAGTAACACTAACCAAGTTAACATTTGTATTTCTTTTCTAAAGAGAACAGTAGAAATGTTACTACTTTGCAGATGGAAAACAAGATTGTTAAGAAGCTCGTACTAAGAAGACATCAATATATAACAATACCTTTTCTTGCTTTTGGTAGAAGAGAAAGAATAATAGAGCCAGGTACTGGAAAATAGACATCAATTTTTCCCTTTTCTGTCTCCATTTCTTCAGATCAATGCTGAAAAGAGAAAGGAAGGCAAATTTACCAAAATAAGCAGCATCACTTTTTGTAATAGCAACAAACTAGAAACAAAGTCAATGTCCATGGGTTGGGAAAGGGTTGAACAAATTGCTATGTACAATTATGCAGCAAGAAATGACAAAAGTGGGAGCGGCAAGGCAGTAAAGTGAATAGAGCACCAGCCCTGGAGTAAGGAGGACCTGAGGTCAAATCTGGCCTCAGACACTTAACACTTACTAGCTATGTGACTTTGGGCAAGTCACTTAACCCTAACTGCCCTGCAAAAAGAAAAAAGGGGGGCCTAAAAAAAGATTTCATTTTTTAAAAAAGGTTTTTTAAAAAAGGGGGGGGGGCAGCTAGGTGGCACAGTGACTAGAGCATGGGCTCTGGAGTCAGGAGGACCTGAGTTCAAATCCAGCCTCAGTTACTTAACACAAAACTAGCCATGTGACCTTGGGCAAGTCACTTAACCCCAATTGCTCTACCTTCCCCCCTCCAAACAGCAAAAATTAAAAAAAAAGAAATGATGAAAGTGTGGAGATAATGTGGTCTGGTGGCTGGAGAGCCAGTCTCTGAATCAGCAAGACCTACAATTTGAATCCTGCCTCTGACACATTCTGGCTGTGTGACTCTGGGGCAGACACCTCCCAGTACTCATGGCAAGGAGGGGACATCAAGGATCTAAAGGATAGATGGGATAATTTAAGAAGAAGACAGGACAAGTTGGGTGACAACAAAGACATCATGGGCAAGTGTACACAAGTGAAAAAATATGAACTATATCTAAGAGACAAATTTGATTGAATGAGTAACCCAATGTGAGGGTGTAGAAGGGAGGAAGCAGTTCGAGCTAAAGCTGGAAAGGCAGTGATGGATTTCGGAGATTGTAAACATATTGCTTGGATGCCAAGAAACACTTTGAACTTTATTTGGTAGTCAGTTGGGAAAAATTAAAGGGTTTTGAGTAGAAGAATGAAATGACCAAATTTATATATAGGGAAGATAATCTGGCAGATGTTTGAAGAATGGTAATTACATCCTCCTTTATTGCCCACAATACAACATACCCTCTGTTCTAGACAGACATATCCTCACCTTGCTCTGCACACATCATGTTCTTTCCTACCTTTGCTCATCTTTTTCCCTCTCTATGGAATTCCCTCTGGACTCCTTCCTGCACATGCAGACTCTTATCATCCTTCAAATTCATTTCTAATTCACCTTCATGCTGTAAAGTAGATACATCTCCTTTCCTTACCTCAGCTCTTGCAGTCTGGACCATTTATTCTGACATTTAATTCCATTCTGTCTCACACTGACCAATGATACTGATCCCAAACAGTTGTTTGCTGGAAAACAAGCTGCTGCGTGTGTGGTTCTGTCTTTCAAATTGGTTTGTATTGAGTATGACTAGGCAGATTAGCTATACCCCAGATTCCTTGCAACCAAATTAAAAGGGCCCTTTTTGGTATTTGTATCAAAGGGAGTAGGTGCAAATCCATGGAATAGGAAGTACACTAGAGTGAGACTTTAATGTATTCTGGCAGAAGAATCTTCCTATAAAGGAAGTATACAATGTTTGAAAGATTACTTGAACTGGAGAGATCACAGAGAGACTTCAGAGAACTAATTTTGTTGAATTGTAACATCTCACTGCCACGTTCAGATTTTTAAAACCTGTTTGGGTTCACCATCTTTTCATGAGCATTTGTGTACCCTCAATTTTATTTGAACCTCTCCAGACCAGCCAGAACAATTCATGTAGCATCACAGAAATACCTTGTTTAAAACAGAATGCAAAGTTTATGACAAGGAATATGAATCAAGCAGCAGACATTCTTGCCACCCACTTTCCAGCCTGTTGCTGTTCAGTCATTTCAGTCATATCTGACTCTTCATGATCCCATTTGGATTTTCTTAGCAAAGATACTAGAGTTGTTTGCCATTTCCTTCTCCAGCCCATTTTATAGATGAAGAACTGAAGCAAACAAGGATTAAATGACTTGCTCAGGGTCACACAGCTAGTAAATGTTTAAGACTGGATTTGAATTCATGAAGATGAGTTTTCCTGACTTCAGGCCCAGCACTCCATCTACTGTGCCAATTAGCTGCCTTTTCCCAACTATAACCTCCCAAATGTTCAAGAAATTTATGCTATTTCCTGACTTCATTTTCCTCAATGGATTATCAACTCTGCCGGGTACACTAATGGAACAAGATAAACAAGTTTGAGAGCCCACTTTCTCTGTATTTTTTCATATTTCTGTATCAGTATGCCCCGATAACTTAGGAAAGATAAAGGGATGTTAGCAACTTGCCCAGTGATTAAACACAGGAACCTCAAGTTCTAAAGGACATCTTATACCTCATTCAAAGAAGTACTGGCATCTTATAACAGTGGAAGAGAATCCACAGGCAGGTTGGTGATTTCCACAAATGCTGCAGAGTGGGGACAAGGAAAAGCCTCCTATTCTGAGTGGCAGGGTTTAAATACAGTTGTTGGGCAGTTTACTCTCTCTATGCCCATTCCTCTCCTCTCATATGACATTCTGCTTGTATCTACATATGCTTCTCTCAATATAGTTTGAACCCAAGTATTCTGTAAACACTCCCCTCCAGTCATAGCACTGGAGCGAAATCATCACCACCACCTGCCATACCCCACACAGGTTTATGGGAAATGTATTTCCCAAAGAGAACTTCTCCCTTACAGCATATTCCTAAAGTACAACTTGTCATTTATACAATGTGGTTTAAAGTTATCTCAGTATTATAATTTTGTCTTTATTTAATGAAAATTATATATGTGTACATATATATGTATGTGTATATAGAGATAAATATATTTCTGTGAGAGGAGATATTTGTGTGTACTGTGTATAAATGATTCAAATGCTTTGTACTTTTTATATTTATGAAGGGGGGGCAATTTTACTCCCTAGGAATTATGTTACATATATTATTGTATGCACTCATGTGCTCATCATGAAATGTCTCTTTTCATTTATATGGTCCAGGAAATATGAGACTGTTCTTGAGAAACTTTTCTCATATAAACATCACTGTCTTGAACAATAATGGTTCTTATAACAATGAGACAGAAGGAATATGAGTTATGGACAATTTTAGATGCTCAACAAATATTTGTTGATTTGAATGTAACACCTCTTCTTGGTGAAAAATACATAATTCAGAAAGTCTCACTTGGAAAAGGAGGAAGAAATTGTTAATAATAATGCTATAGCCTTTAACTAAGGAATTGTCTCTTTAAACTGAAATTATGGTTACACTGGTATAAAGAACTTTTGATGAGGAAAGTTTCTACCAATGCAGATTAGTACCTATCTTGCAATCAACAGTTTGAAAGCTGTCTGGGACACTGAAAGGTTGTGCCTTGCCAAAGGACATATAGCCAGTGTGTGTCACAGGAAGGTCTTAACCTTTGGTCTTCCTAACTCTGAGCACAGCCTTCTACTATACCACACAGCCTCTCATAACCAAGTGTACTAGTGCAGCCCATGGGGGTGGTGTGCCAATGATCTCCACCCCTCTCTAGGCTTTCATTTTCTGGACTGAGGTTGGTTCATTCGCCCTAACCTGCCTTCACACAGGCAGATCAGGGTGGTTCTCCAAAAAAAACAGCTGCAACTAGAATAGAATGAGCTACAACTTGTTCTCAGAGTCCTGGGAGAAGCCTAGGGTGAGAAGAAACATAGATCTACTATAACTGTAATTATAGCAGTACCCCTGTCAGTGTGCTTCCAATTTAAATAAATCAGCCAATATGACACCATTAACTCTTAATCATGAAACTTTTACTAACAGTAGTGATAATTATAACATAATCTACCCATAAACTTGGGGTGTACTCTCCCATCCACGTACATAGTTTTCTTTGGGGAAAGAATGGGCAGAAACTTACAGAAACCTATCAGGGAGACACATAAATTTGGAAACCCATATGTCCAGAGAAACTCACAACTCTGGGCTGTAGGCCTTAGCCTTGTTAGGGAGCAGCTTGTACTACTTGCTGGGTAAAACTGCTCTCCCTCTGGGTCTCTCCATGCTCCTGCTGGACAAAGCCACTTTATTATTTTTGGCCTCTGAAGCAGTATTTAAGCTCTTTTGGCAAAGAGCAGCCATAAACCTGGGACCTTCAGAACTACCTAGGTATGCTTCCTGGTTATGTATTACCCTTTAGGTGAAAAGCAGTCCCTTTAAGTTTGATATCTGCAAAACTATTCAGATTCTAGTCTGCTCTGTGGCTTTTGAAATGTTCCCCACTCACCCTAATGCATAGAAGGTTTTAAAGGGCAATTAAAGACCTCTGAGGGCTTTCTCCTCTATGAAGCTATAGAAAGCACTTGAGAAAAAGGCAGCCTCTGCCCGGTCAGCTCTTCAAACATTAGAAGATTCTTCTCTCTCCAGTCAGTTCCAAGCCTCAGAGCTTCCTCCAGTTGGATCAGCCTAACACACCAACTTCTGGACTTCTCTGTTTCTAATAAGCTGGTGCATCTAGGCTTCGCTTCTCTCTTCTCCCTGCTTCTCATCCTTAGACAGCTCCTCAACCCTGTCCTCTTCTGTCTTTTGGCTTCTGACTTTGATACTGTTAATCACCCTTTTGTCCTTGATGTTCTCTTCTCTCTCTTGTTTCCATGACTGCTCTCTCCGTAATCTGCTCCTTCTCTGCCTCCTCTGACAGATCTTTATCCACCCGTGAGCCATACTCACTAACAGTGGGATCTCTCAAAGCTCTGTGCTGGGTCCTCTTCTCCTTCTGTATTATCCTACTTGGTGATCTTATCAGCTCCCATGGCTTCAATAATTAGCTCTATGTCAATGGCCCTTAGACCTGTTTGTATAGCCTTAAACTTACTTCTGATCTCCTGTCTCCCATCTCCAGCTACCTATTAGACATCTTGAAGTGGATGTCCCAGATCAATCTTAACCTCAACTGTCCCTAAACTGTCCACAAAACCTTCCCCTCTTCCTAACTTCCTTATTATTATTAAGGGTAATGTTTCACAGATAACATTCACTATGCCAGGTGTTAGACAGGTTAAACAGCAGAACTGCTAGCAGGTGTTCTAGCACAGGTTTACTCTTGATCCAGATAGACAAGAAGACAGGAATAGAGTCACAAAAAGAGTTAATTAAGCTTACTTTAGTCTAGTCTTCTCCAGGGGGAGTTGCTGATAATGGGAATACTAACTTCTACAGCTTCCCATCACTCTTCTTACACATGAGAATAGAATAGAAACAATAACTTCTACAAGTCCCCCAAGCCTCACCGGGGTCTGGTTGAGGCAAGTACATGCATTCCTCTATGCATTACCCAAACCCCCCCTCACTTACCAGTGCCCACTTGATTTATAGGGCATCAGACAAAGAAGGCATTCTGCCACAGTAAACTCACAGGTTAACTTTAGCAACATCAGCATTCAGCACAAGCATGCTTACAACCATGATCATGGAAATTATTATCTAACACTTGGGAACAAGAGATTGCCATGGCCATGAATCCTGGGAACCAAAGTCTAAGAAATAATAACAAAAATCCACCTCACAGCTCTCTGGAGTAGGTCGAGGTGTGAGATGGCTGATGCCAGTGCTGGTGGAGCCCCCGGCTCCGAGGCCGGGAAGGCCCCAGTAGCACAGCGCATTGACCTGGTGCGAGAGAAACTGAGTCCGGCCCAGCTACACTTTATGTGGCAGGTGGAGCTCTCCCAGGGTCAGAAAACGCTTCCGCAGCAGCGGGGCCAGAACATCGTGACGGGCCTGAGCATCGGGGCCTTGGTGTTGGCCATTTATGGCTATACATTCTACTCAGTGGCGCAGGAGAGGTTCCTAGATTTGGAAGAGAAAGCCAAAGCTGCTAGAATGAAAGCTGCGGGGACCAACAGCCCCTAAACCCCAAGTGGGTTTCTCTACCCTGGATGGAACTTCAGAATAAGGGTGGATGCCTCCCCTCCCCTTCAAGAAAAAGACTCCTACTGGGATAAAACACTCCACTGGGAGTGTTTTGGCAAGCCTGACCTTGGGATGTTGTTTGGTTATGGAGTCCCACCCTACTTTGGGAATTGTGTATCCAGCCAGTTTGATGGGAAAGCCTATTCCTTCTCCCTCCACCCCACCCCACCCACCCCCCAAAAAAAGAAATTGAGCCATTATCAAAGTAGAGAGGATACGCAACTGGGTCACTGCCAGCTTTTTCAGTAGCAAGCTATTCGTGTGTTAGCTTCTTCCTACCATAGAGATTTAAAGCTATGGTTGTGTGGCAAGTATGGTACCTCTTTTTGTTGAAACATGCTGTGGCAATGATGGTGGTCAAGTTGAGGGCTGATTCACAATAAAGTGAATCATCTATTCTAGAAAAAAAAAATCCACCTCACATACAGGTATCATTATCCTCTCAAGTACCCAGACTCACAACCTAGGTGTCATCTTCTATTCCTCACTCTCTCACCTCCCCCGAAATTCAATCAATTGCCAAGTCCTGTCATTTCTACCCTCAAAACATCTCTAGGATATGCCCTCTTCTCTCCTCTGATACTGCCACACCCCTAATGCAAGTCCTCTATTGCAAGAGACAGTCTGTTATAATATTTTACTCTTTGTTCTCCCAGCCTCAAGTCTCTCCCAAGTCTAGTCCATCCTGCACTCAGCCCTCAAATTGATCTTCTTAAAGTGCAGATCTGACCATGTCACCTGAACCTACTCAATCAACTCCAGTGGCTCCCATTGCCTCTAGAATCAAATATAAAATCTTCTTTTGTCATTTAAAGCCCTTTATAACTGTGTCCCTTCCTACTTTCCTAGTCTTATTTTACCTTATTCCCTTCCACATACTCTGCAGTCCAATGACACTGGCCTCCATACTATTCTTTGTACATGATACTACATGTCCCAGATCTGGACATTTTCGTTGGTTGAGCCATAAGGCTGGAACTTTCTCCTTCAATATCTCTGTCTCCTGATTTCCTTCAAGTCTTAAAATTCCGCTTTCTGCAAGAAGCCTTTCCCAGTCCTCCTTAATTTCAGTGCCTTGCTTCTGAGATTGTCTCCAATTTATCCTTTATAAAACTTATTTGAACATAGTTGTTTTAGTGCTGTCTCCCCAATTAGATCATGAGCTCTTTGAGAACAAGGATTGTCTTTTGCTTTCCTTTTAATCCCCAGTGTTTGGTGCAGTGTCTATGACATATAGATATATCTTGACTTGATGACATATATAACTTATACTTCAAATTTCCCAGCTTCTCATCTGTCCTCTCATTTGGAGGCTCTCTTGCCTCACATTTACATAATTTATAGATATATATGTATATATATATGAAATCTTAATATATCATTCATATGACTATATAGAACATAATATTATATAATATATTAATATAATATATTTTATAATTTATTGTATAATTATATGTTAATGTAACATAAGTTTATCTAAAATGTATATATTAATATAATATCTAAAATAAGTATATATGTAAAATATATTTTATGTACATGGTATCCCAAAAATCTTAGTGCAGTTTTAAAGCTATTAAAACTTATTATATATGTATGTTTATATATGTATATGTATAATGTATCCATTTATTATATCTTCATGTGTATGCACATACATGTATACATACATTTGAAGAGAGCCATCAGATTTGGAGGCCTGAGACCTGAGTTCTTTCTCTAGCTCTGTCATTACCTCACTGTGTGACTTGGATCTAGTCAGCCTTTCCAGCTCTCAGTTTCATCACGTGAACAAGGTTGGACTAGGTGATCTCTAGGAGGTCCCTCCCTACTTCAATTTCTATTGTTCTTTGATGTGAAAAGTGGGCTTTCAACAAGAAGGAAAAGTTCCATAGACTGTTTTCAATGAAACCAGTATTGAGACTGGTTGTTGTCCCTGGTCTTTTAAAACATTGCAGGATCCTGTGGGCTTTGATTTCATTTGGTTTTGTCATTATAAGAGCATTATATTTCTGATTCATAGCTTGGAGTTAATTATGACCCTCTCACCCCACCCTATGCCACAGTGGGGAGAAACTAAATTACAGATTAACTATAACTAACTAGAATGCTTTGTAACTATACCACCTAAAATAATGTTCTTTGATTCTTTGATAAAATCATTTTGACTATCAGCAAGTAAAGGAAAGAACTGGATTATGAACAAATAAAATATTTCATAAACTCTTTCCCTTATTGGCAAGAAATCACAAACAATCAGAGATTCATTTCCAAAGACTTCTAGAGTTGCTTTGTCCTCCATCTACGAAAATGAAAGATTGTAATCCTTTCATTCAAAGGCCCTTTTAACAAATTGTTTTCCTGCATTTAGTATATACTGTTAAACATATCGTGTCATATTGTTTTCAATGAACTAAACAGCCTAATCACACAGATTTTGTTTATACACAAGACAGTTTTGATTGACTTCACTTTAAACACACACATACACATACACATACACACACACATACGCACATTCCACCAATATCTATCTATAGAGTTATAGACTTATGAAACTGGAAGATACCTTAGACAGCATCTAATATGGTATGATGAAAACCAATAAAATGATACTTTTGTTGTGATAAAATACTGCAGAGGAGGGCAACCCATCAACAAAAGAGATGTGGTTGGCCTGACAGGACTAACTTATGATGAAACACAACCATGAAACTCCACATTCTTTATAGTTACAGATTCCTTTGCTATGTTTCTACCTCTCTTTGTTGATCCATCTCAGAATTTTCCAAGGAATCAAAGTCAATCTCACTGGTCTACAATTTGTAGATTCTGTTCTCTTCCTTTTTTCCCAAAAATTGGTACATTTGCCTTCTCTAGTCTTTGGTATCTCTTCTGCTTTCCATGATCTTTCAAATATCAGTGACCAATGACATCTACCACTTCTTTCAGTATCTGAAGATAAAATTCATCTACATCAGATGATTTGAATTCATTAAGGACAGCTATGCCTTCTTATGTTGGATATTTGTTCTGTCATGTCCTTTCAAAAGGCAATCTCTTTGGCAGCGAAAAAGAAACTAACAGAAGTATTGAACAACTCTGCCTCCTCTCTGTGGTCAGTGATCATCATACCATCCACCCCAGTTAAAAGTCCTAACCCTTCCAGGAGCTTTAAAAAAAAGTAGTTGTTGTTCTTAGCTTTGCCTTATTCTGAGTTTTAGCATTTCTGACGCTATTTTCAGAATTGTGCCATGCTTATATTCACCCTCTGTTAGCAGGTTTTGTCCCATCTTCTCTACCTTTCTTTTTAAAATCTTAAGTTGGTTAGGAAATTCTCGTTGTATCCATATGGACCTCATCAGAAAAACCTCATTATTTCTCTCCATTGGAATTGGTTCCCCCTATGTTTTTAGAATTTCATTCTTGAGCTCTTATCCCTCCTGGGTTGACTTCTCCTATTGTATTTTACTCTATAATAGAATTATTTCTTATTGATTGCTCCAACTTTTGGGATTGTTAAATTATAAATAAAGCAAGTCTAGAAGTTATTTTAGAGAGCAGTTAGGTAGCACAGCAGATAGAGTACTGGGCATGGAATCAGGAAGACCTGAGTTCAAATCCAGACTCAGACACTCTGTGTGACCCAAGGCAAATCACTTAACACTATTTGCCTCAGTTTCCTCATCTGTAAAATGATCTGGAAAAGGAAATGGCAAACCATTCCAGGATCTTTACCCCAAACTGGGTCATAAAGAGTGAGACATGACTGAAATAAATGAATAACAAGAAATTATTACTTCCTCTGCATGTAGAAAGAGAGCCAGCAGATGTCTGGATTATTGAAGTCCCCCTTCATTACTATATCATGCTTCTGTAGCAGACTTGTGATCTATTTCACAAACTCCTTATTTCCTCTTTCTGTCCAGGTGGTCCATAGTATATTTCATGAACAAAATTATTTCTTCTTTCCTTCATCGAACTTTACCTAAATATTTCTCATCATGCTTCTTGACTCTGGATCCTGGATTTCCCCACACAAGCATATCTTTATAATGCATAATGCTACCTTACACCATCCCCTTTCACTTATACTCTTAAAGTATACTCCTCACCCAGAGTCATGGTTCCAGTCAAGGGTTTCATCCCCCCAAGTCTCAGTGATAGCTATAAGTTTGTATTCTTGCATTAGGACCTCTAGTTCTTGTTTGTTGTCTAAACTTTAGACATTTATTGTTGACATTTCAGGCAATAAGGTTATCACTCGGATTTTATCTCTTATAACATTCTGAGTATCTCAACTACCATTTTTCTTCACTTTTTAATAACTGCTCTCCATGGTATAAAGCCTAGGGGTGTACTTAAGCATTCTCATCCTTCTGCTTATCCTTTTCAGTTTAGAGACCTTTTAATAAGACAATCTGACAAAAACATTGTGACTAGCCTTTGCTGGGTATACCCTATCTCTGGACAGTAAACTATGATCCCTTTACTCTAAATGATAATCTAAAAGTCTTTGTTCCATTTGACCACCCTTTTAGTCAGTCATTCACTTTCTAAATTAATTTTTCTCTTCTCCAGCCTTCCCTGGACATCAGTGATGAAACTATAACCTCTGCCATGATGGCCTCCAATTTCTTCCCCAAGACTTCATAATTTTTCACAGTTCTTTTTGGGTTCTTTCAGACATGCCCTGTGCGCCCACATAAATCACCAGTAGTGGATAGCTGGCATCCATTTTAGCAGCTCTAGGGAGGTTTTCTGTTATGTCTTAGGTGCATTCCCCCAGGAAGCTAATGCCTTCTTTTCCTGTTACAGGTTGTCAAGTAGCTCCCTGAGCAGGAAACCTCTTCTTCCTCCAGGCCTTAATAGATGATCTCTCACCTGACAACTTCATTGTCTCTACTGTATCCTTCTTTGGAGGACAGATGTCTTCTTCTTTCTCAGACCATCCATCCTCTTTAGGAAGAACCTCAAATCTGGCTTTAAGCTCTAGCTGTCCTTTCCCTTCCCTTTCTTCTTTGGTATAACACTCTTCCACTCTCCAACACCCTTACAAGTGTCAAATTTCCTCTGCTCCATCTTAGATTTTTTTCCTTATTGAAGCTTTACTTTTGATTCCTTGAGGGATGCATCATTCTCCCTAATAGCCTGGGATGTGGAGAGGTTTTTTCAAGTACCTTCACTTTCTCCTCCAGGAGGAAAATCAGCCTACACTTAGAACACAAGTAATAGTCACTGAGGCATGGCGGAAATACAAACATCACAAACTCGCTGTGTGTCACTGAACAAGTTCTCGTCTTTATCTTGGCTGAGATTTTCAGTCTTGATTTTTAGAATTACTTGTGTGTGTTCACACCCCTACCCTCAGCAGTTGGTTACAGCTTTTATAGCCAATTATCATAGCTCACAAATTAGACACTCAGTTTGCTTTTCTTAGTCTCAATAGCAATTTTTTATCCATAGCCACCTTCTCTTTAACTTTATATCCACCAATCCACTGCATCAATAAGTTCTGCCTGTTAATTGTTCCCCATACCTTCTGTTACTTCCCTTACTTTGTTTTTTCATCTACTTTTCCCTTTTCCTTCTTTACTCTTCCTCTTCAGGGTCTACTCCCTAATTCTTCTTGACCCTCCTTGACCCAGTTAACACTTTCCTTGATTGTTCTTGATCTTGGTCTTTTTTCAGCTGAGAAGCAGAATATGGATAAATATCTGATCCTAGAGGTGATTCTCCTTCAAAATTTCCTGGTTTTATTTCCAAATTTCTCCTACTCAAATTCAATCTCTGACCTACTTCACTAGTCAAGAAATATCCAAATCAATTTTGTGTTTTCCTTTTTTATTATTTTCCTTTTTTTATTAAATGTCAATCTTTCCTTTTCCCTTTTTAATATTAATTTTTTTCTCTTTAAAATGTGTCTTTTTAAAAAAAATTAACAAGTATATTTCATTAATTGATCCCTCTCTACCTCCCCTACTGAGTCAATTTAAAAAACAAATTCCTCAGTACATAGCTGATAGTTTGGCAAAAAATAAAATAAATTCCCACATTAGCCATTTCTGAAATTGCATGTCTCTTTCTGCATTTTAAATTCATCACCTCTGTCAGGAGATGAGTCATATTTCAACTTCATTCTTTTGGACTGGTATTGTTTGATCAGAGTTCTAACATCTTTCAAAGTTGTTTTTCTCTTTAATGTTGTTATCATTTTATAGATTGTTCTTACTTTGTGTCAGTTCATAGAGGTCCTCCAAGTTCCCTCTGAAATTGTTCATTTCATCATTTCTTATTACACAATATTCTATTACATTCATATACCACAATTTGTTGATCCATTCCCCCAAAAGAAGCTATCTCCTTGTTTTCCAACTTTTGGCAACCATGAAAAGAGCTGCTATAAATATTTTCTTTGATGTCTGGGATATAGGCCTAGTAGCAGTATAGTTTTGTTAAAGGGTATGCTCAGTTTGGTAACTTTCTGGGCATACTTCCAAATTGCTTTCCAAAACAGCATTCTGTGGCAACTTAGTAATACATTTTATTTCAAGGGAAGAGAGATAGGGGGCTTAGCCAAGGGAGAAAAGGGGAGTATTTGTAATGTGACTAGCAGGATTTGTTATTTAAAAAAAAATTCCTGTCCATAGGCAGGAAACAGTGGGAAGTGACTCAATATTTTTACAATTCTGAAAGAAGTCCTTTTAGACAAAACTTCAGAGTGTCTTATCCAAGGACAAGTAGTTATTTCATCAGTGGATGAGATCATCTACTGTACCTTGTTCTGAATGGTTTTTAAAATTCTATTTTTCCTTCAATCACATTTGGGGATTTTCTACTCTAAGGTTGCCAGGTGGGTGGGGGATCAGTCCTTCAAGATGTTGCAAAATAATTGTGTTTCCTATTTTCACACATACACACAATACACAAAAATATTTCCACTTACTGGTCTGTATCAGTTTATTTCATTTTTAAACATTCAGAAAGCAAATTTAGGCTTTTGTAGGTTTTATAGGTAACAACTTGCAAGTCTATTGTAATTTTTAAAAAATGAAAATTCTGAGGCAGTAACATTTTCCTTTAGATAATAATATCTTACATTTCAAGTAAACCCAAAAAAACAACACTAAATCGTTATCTTTACTGTACAAGTGTAATCAAAACAATAGATTTCCCTCCTGAGCATAATGATATAGTTATAAAAAGTGCATATTAAAGTTGCTATTGGCCTAAGAGGTTATGTAACTGTACGTGTCATAAGCATTCAGCCCAAAGCAGTCTCCACTACTACATACATACAACCTCTAAACAAGGTTTTATGGTGCCAGATGACAGTGGTTCACTATATGTATATACACACTGAAAATTTTCATACACAAATACACTCTCTTATAGTACGGGATGAGGGGAACATTAGGACAACCCAGACCTCTGATTTCATCAGGATAGTGCACTTCCCAGGTAGAAACACCTTCTATCAATCTTGGTGACTCTTCTAGTCTTAGAGAACCACCTAGGGCACTAAGAGATTGGGAATTACCCAGTGCCATCCAGCTAGTGTGTATCAGACAGAATTTGAATACAGGTCTTCCTGACTCTGAGATTCACCCCATATCCACTACTGTCTTTTTATAGTAAATTACAGGATGTTTAGAAGGAATAAATACATAGGGGCAGCTAAGTGGTACAGTGAATAACACACTGGCCCTGGAGTCAGGAGGACCTAAGTTCAAATCCAGCCTCAGACACTTAACACTTACTAGCCCTGTGACCTTGGGCAAGTCACTTAACCCCAATTGCCTTGCCTTCCCTCCTCCAAAAAAGGCAAAAGAATTTAAAAAAAGAATAAATGCATAGCATTCAATTTTTACTGATGCCAGCACCTAGCACAGCACCTGAAACAGGGAGCATTCTTAATAAATGCTTGACTTTTATGAAAGGATGGATATAGGAAAATGAGTTCTTAAATTTTGATTTGATAAAGGCAATATGAAAAATACACAGTTGTATACATAAATAACAGAAGTCTATATCAAAATATTTCTATTTGGGGGTGGCTAGGTGGTAAAGTGAATAGAGTACCAGCCCTGGAGTCAGGAGGACCTGGGTTCAAATCTGGCCTCAGACACTTAACACAAAACTAGCCGTGTGACCTTGGGCAAGTCACTTAACCCCAATTGCCCTACCTTCCCCCAAAGAAGAAAAAAAATGTCTATTTAAATGATCAGTCTCCCACACACATCTTAAGCTTCACCCAGTTTCCACTGAGATCTTTCTTTGTACATGGACCTTAGAAATGCAGTCAAACAGTTTTCATTATTTTAGTTTTGTTTTAGTTTTTCAACTGAAATTGAAATAAATCTACTTTCCCTGAGCAAGCTGCAGTTATTTGAAAAGATAAGATGGCTTTGTACTTGAAACACTCTAAATGAAACCAAATATTTCTTAGGAAAGAAGAGTGGAAAAAGAAAAGTAGATGCCAAGCCATAGGTCAGCCTAAGGTAAATTGATGGCTTGATCCTCAGTGAATTTGGGGATCTTCTTAAATTCACTCTGCTTCTTGAAGAAAAGCTGGGCCAGGATGTGATCAGCTGTTGCATGGATATAGTCATCCAGGTCCAGGGTTTGGAGCTGCCAACACAGATCAAAGGACACCACATTAGGACTGACCCAACTTAAATTTTTAAGATGAGCTTTAAAATATGTTAGAGCATGAATATAGCAAACTGGACAATACAAATACACCGGGCTTTACACAGCCGATATCTTTCTACAAAGAGACAAATAAACCACCTCTTTCTTTAAATGTACTAGGATCGGGGTGGAGGAGACTGCACTTCAGGACCTAGAGGGCCACATGTGGCCTCAAAGTCATATAATCTAATTGCAGGAATCCCTTCTATAGCATCACTAACAGATGGTTGTTTAACCTCTTTTTCATTCCTTTGGTGACAATGAGCTCACTACCTAGCTTAGCAGCCTATATTCTTGTTGAACAGCCCTAGTTGTTACAAAGTTCCTTCTTATATCGAGCCAAAAATCTGTCTTGCTAGACTCTACCCACTAGTCCTAATTCTGCCCTAAGGAATCGAACATAACGATTGCTTCTTTTTCTTATTTGAAAGACTGAAACATTTGAAGAGTGATACTGATTTCCCTAAATCTTGGCATTTCTGAGCTTAATATAAGGCTTTGAACTATTGCTTGTATGAAATGCTTTTCAGCGGCCATTACAGATCACTGCACATAAGAGGCATGCAATAAATGTCTGCTGCATTGAACTGAATCCCTTCCAATCTTGGTTGTCTTTGCCTGCAGACTCTCCAGTTTGTCAATGTTTCTCTAAAAATGCAGCACCCATATCCAAACTCTACTCCAGATGTGACCTGACCATCGTAGGGTACAACAGGACAGACACTTTCTGTGATACTGTGATCTAGAACTATATTCCTATTAATGCAACCTAATAGTGGACTAGGTTTTTTGTTTTGTTTTCTTTTTTAAGGAGTCACCATAGGAAACTGTTACCTCTTATTAAGGTTTTGGTCAGCTGAAACCTCTAAGTGTGTGTGTGTGTGTGTGTGTGTGTGTGTGTGTGTGTGTGTGTGTGTGTGTGTGTGTGTATCCTGACCTGTGATTTCTTCAGTCTAGACATATTCCTGGTAAGGAAATCCCCTCTACCGATACAGATTAATAGTTGTTCTGTAATTTATTCTTAAGAGAGTTGTCTGGGGCCCTGAGAAGTTAAGTGATTTGCCTTGGATCAGGCAGCCAGTCTATGTCAGAGAGGGGATTTGCTACCTAGGAAGCCAACTCCCCAGACACTATATCACACTGCTACCAAATGTAGCAAGTGTACTAAGTGTAGCGTTTCTCCTCAACTCCGTACTTTTTAATTTTTAAAAAATCAAAATGCAGGGCTTTGCCTTTATATCTTTTTAATGACATTCTGCTAAGTCGGACTCAGAATTTTATCCTGTTCACCTTCTATGGTAAACGTTTTTGCAAAGTAAGTAATATACCTGTAAAGTGAATAATTTTCTCCAACACACACACACACACACACACACACACACACACACACACACCCCACAAAATGTCATATACGTATGTGTATGGGTATAGATATAGATCTTTGTGAGTTAGACTTGTTTAAAGTGAATAACCTATGTATCTGACAGATTAGATTTGGAAATTGATCTGACATGTGTTCCATGATCTTTCTTCCATTCACAAATGCATCGATCTTGAGGATCCTTTGAACTGTATGTTATATTAAAAATGTAATTCTTACCTGGTTTCCCGTGGTGAAGGCGAGAATGAAAAGCAGATCCTCATCACATGTGCTCTTGATGTAATGCTGGGTTCCAATAGGGAAAAATACCACATCTCCAATACCAATGTTAAAATCAGTAGTACCTTGGGTACTAATAATTCCCACCTTAGCAAAATAAAATACAAAGGATTAGTGGAAAAACACAAATATCATCACCAAGGATGCCATTATAGGACAGCTAGGTGATGCAGTGCTGGGCTTGGAGTCAGGACGACTTGAGTTCAAATGTGGTCTCAGACACTTACTAGCTGGGTGACCCTGGGCAAGTCACTTAACCCTGTTTGCCTCAGTTTCTACTTGTATAAAATGAGCCAGAGAAAGAATCAACAATCCACTGCAGTATCTTTGCTAAGAGAACCCCAAATGGGATCCCAGAGAGTTGGACATGACTGAACAAGAATATGCTATTATAACTGAGAGGCAGTAAACAGGGCTGGTCCCACAACCAAGATGAACTGGACTTGAGCCCCATCTTTGATACCCACTGACTGTGTGCTCTGGCAACTCTTAAGACCCTAAGTCTAAAAGCAGGTGTCAGACTGTGAATGACTTAAGAGCTGGAACTATTTTCCATCTTTCTTTGTACATTTAGCACTTAGCCCAAAGCCTAGCACATATTATGCTCTTACTAAATGTTGACTGACTGACTGATAATCTGGATTGGTAGAGGGAATTTTTTCACTGAGAGGTTGCTCTGCCAATGAAATCACAGTCTTCTCCTCTCCTCCCCAAAATTTCTTGTAGATTTTTATACAGTAGTAGTAGTCAAGAAGAGCTAAATAAAAGCATATCATTATAAGGGACCTTTCTCTAAAGGAAGGTAGCCATTCTGCCTTTCACATACTGTTACTCAGAGTTCAAAGGGTACAGCAGTCATTACCTAACCCAGTTTTACAGAAGTCTGGCTGTGGTTGATAGGACCCTATTCTGAAGGGTTCAGCTCTCCAGAATAGCACCAGTCCATGGGCGGCTAGGTGGTGAAGTGAGTAGAGTGCTGGCCGTGGAGTCAGAAGGACCTCAGTTCGGATCCAGCTGCAGACACTTAATGCATACACAAACAAAACCTAGCTGTGTGACCTTGGGCAAGTTACTTAACCCCAATTGCCCTCCAAAAAGCAAAAAAAAAAAAAAACAAAACAAAACAGAATAGCACCAGCCCAAGATCAATATATTTTAATTCAGAAGTAGGCACCCAGATTAAATTTGTAGGGATATTATATAGTACCTTTGCTATTAGTCAGCTTCCTTCCTCACCACTTTCTGAGGGCTATCCCTGGCCCCTGCTGGGAGTATTAGTACATTAACATCCACTGACAGAGTCAAAGATCACAATGTGGACATATGCTTCCTTGATATATAAACCTCTTTTATTTTTTCCTCTTTTTTTTTTTTTGGAGGACAGGGCAATTGGGGTTAAGTGACTTGCCCAAGGTCACAGGGCTAGTAAGTGTTATGTGTCTGAGTTCGGATTTGAACTCAGTCCTCCTGACTCCAGGGCCAGTGCTCTATTCACTGCACCATCTAGCCACCCCCATAAACCCCCTTTAAACTGCCAGTCCTTCCTAATTTACATGATGGTACCCATCAGAGGCTCCCTTACAGAGGAGATCATGTGCGAATTACAATCTGGTATTCATATATTATAGGTTTTAGAACTGGAAGGGACTTTAGGGATTATCTAATGCAATTCCTCCATTTTATGTAATTCAATCCAATAAACATTTGTTAAACACTTACTATGTGCTGGGCATTTAACTAAGCACTGGGGATAAAAAAAGAGACAAAAGATGGTCCCTGCCTTCAAGGAGCTTACAATCTAATGGGGGAGACACCACGCAAATAAAAATATCACAAAGCAAGCTATATACTGGATAAATAGAAGATGATCACAAGAGGAAAAGCACTAGAATGCAGGGGTTGGGGAAGGCTTCTTGTAGAAGGTGGGATTTTAATTGAGACTGAAAGGAAGCCAGGGAGGTCAGTAGTTGAAGCAAAGGACAGAGAGGATTCCAGGTATGGGGAATGGGCAGAGAGAAGGCCTGGAGTGCCTTATTCATGGAAGAGCCAGGAGGCCAGTGTCACTGGATCAAAGAGTATGAGTTCCACAATAAGGTGTAAGAAGACTGGAAAGGAGGGGGCTAGGTTGTGAAAGGCTTCAAATGTCAAAAAGAGCATTGAGGTAGGCAGACCCACCATCAAGCTATTGTAATAATCCAAGTGTGATGAGGGCCTGCGCTAGAGTGGTGACACTGTCCATTTTCCACAAGGAAGCTGAGGTCCTCTGGAGCTAAGTGATTTGCGTGAGTTAACACAGGTGGTAAGTAGTTAGAACTTCAGTCCTCCAACATCAAAATCAAAGCTTTTTTCTACTACAACAGATTGCCTACAGTTTCTTTTGGCCTTTTTTTGGCATTAGAGAAGAAAAGTAAGACATTTATTTGAACAATAATTTTAAGAAATCACCTTTCCACATCCACTGATGACATATCCCATTTCATTAGCGTTAAAATGAAAATGAGGCTGTCTTAAACCATTGGTGTAAATTCTGAGAGTTCCTAGAGTAAGGGAATTTTCATGCTGAAAGCAGAAAGAAATATAGATGTTTAGTTAATGCACTTTATTACAACATAAAAGTCTCTTCAAAGTCAGAGGGAACTGGATATGGGAGGAGAGTTGGCTCTTTCTGATTAATGTAGCTACCCAAGTCAGACCATTCAGCTCCCCCCAAACCCAAGGTGAGCCCTGAATTCCCTGTCCACATTACTGTCATTAATCTGTTATTTGACAAACCTCCTCCTTACTGTTGATTTATAGACATAGCTTGAAAACAATTATTTTTAAAAGAAATTTGGATCTTACTCCATATATTATAATAATAAATCCCTGTGTCCATACCACAATATTCCCCAAATTACCTGATTCAAGGATTCACTGAAAATTTTCTCATTGTCACTTAGTCCATTTCCATTTTTTCGATACCGAGCCCATTGAATTATTCCTCCTGGAAATCGAAATTCTTTTGAACCTGAATAAGAAGAAGTTTGAAAATCACGAGACAAACCAAAAGACTTCCAGCCAGCCATATAAAAAAATGGAAACAACCACAAGACACAATAAGATGTCAGCTTTGCTTTAGTCGAAGGTCATCTGATCACAGGAGGGAATGATTTGAGGGAGGTCACAAGATTCTACTGGCCCCCTGAACCAACATGCTTTACTCAGAATATAGGAAGCCATAAAGCTAAAATTACAATTGTGTACAACTGTGAGTCACTGACATCCCATTTTGCTCACAGAAAAAAAAAATATGAGGTTATTTCATATCTTTCTCAGTACAAAGAGAAAATCCTACCAGATCTTCACTATGAATCTCTTCAATAATATGAGTTTCATGAAATCCTCATTTGGTTCCATGTTTATTGAATATATTAACTATATTACTGCATCTTAGATTAATTGGTTTTGAGTCTCAAGAAAAATATCATATTGGTTCATCCTGTACCTTTAAGATCATAAAAGTATCGCCACACCAGGCTGTCTGGAGACTGTATGTAGCTGGCATTCATAACCAGTTCAGCTAAATTGGGAGGGAGATTGACAGCCTGATCCTCTTCTTGTTTCTGGAACGTCCTAATGAAATTAACTCCACCTTGAGGCTAAAATGTACAAACAGCAGCCCCATTAATTTTTTTTTTAATTGTACCTCTTTAAGACATCAAAGACACAAACAGCCCCATCTAAATTCAAAATACAATTAAGGGAAGTATCTCACAAACATTAAAAGACCTATCTTAATTTTATGCCAGCCTTTCCTGTTGAAAGAAATACCAGGAGCACCAATTGTATGGGGCCCTTCTCTTGCCCATGTTTCTATTAGTCCTTCTACTTCTGCCTCATTTCATCAGGTCACTGGTACTCAGAAGTGTCTTTGTTGAAACTTGGCCTCATTGGTCTCCCAGCTGGCTACCACTGCTCAGAGCCCTTATTGACACACACTGAAAATCTTACCCCTTCCTGGAACAGTATCTGTTCTCTCAGTAGTTTGCCACAGGTGAGCTTAAGACTTTGGGAATATCAAAAGTTACTATTCACCGGGGATCCTTGTATCAGACTAAGAGACTAACAGCATACAAACATTTGCATCAAATACACTGTGTTATTGCACACAGTAAGGGCTCAATAAATGTTTAATTTAAGTGTATTTCACATTTCTTCCCAATATTCTTCCAGTATTCCGTGGAAATCCCCAAGAAAGGGAACAAAAGCAATTCTATTTCTAGCATCAATCAAGATATACCTTAGGGGCTCGAGGAATATTATCCCAAAGTGGAATGGCCTGCCTTGAGAGGAAGTAGGTTCCTACTGCTGACATTTCTAAGTGGATGCTGGAGGATCACTTGGGAGGGAGGTGGTAAAAAGCATTTCTTTTCAGGTAGGAGTTGTGTTGGAAATCCTTCAAGGTCCCTCCTACTCTGAGATCCTGCAATTCTAGGGTGGATGACTAGTACAGTGAACTTGAGAAATGTTCATTGAATTAAATGTCTTTAGACTCATTCAGGGCCAAATTTCTTATAGCCCCACCCTGAAGACCCTGAGCTGGCTTTCATGGTCCATCTAAGTTAACCCAAAGCTTCATGCTGGCATACACTTCAAGACATGGTACAAACCTTGAGGGACCTGGATGCAATGTCCTTTGGTGTAGAGAAAAACACATCATCAACATCCAGGGTCTGAAGCTCATCGTGAGTAGTGAAGAAGAGCAAGAAAAGGCAGTCTTCAGTCCCCACATTCTTTATCCAGTGCAGGATATTTTTAGGAAAGAAGATCACCTGACCAGCAGTAACATTATATGTGGTGACCACACTGCCTCCATCATCAACTACACCAATCCAGGCAGTCCCCTAGAGCGCAAAAGGGAAAAACACCATGTCTGTGTGCACAGGTTGATAATTATGTTTTCTAAACGGTAAATTGTCTGGATGCTATGTATAATAATAATAATACCTGAGGCTTGCAAGGCACTATTTTTTGATTGTATTTGTACATATTGCCATTCTTTCATTTGGTGCTCACAACACCTCAGTGGTGGACAGAATAAGTAGTAGTAATTGTTATAAGACTAGTACTAGTAGTAATAGTTGTAGTTGTAATAGTAGTACCATTTTATAAATGAGGAATTGAAACACAGAGAAGTCTAAGATCACAGTACTAAATTCACTGAAAGATGAAATTTCATAACCAGATAAAAAGCTCACCAGGAAGGAATTTATATTTGCTCTCTTATATTTAATAAAACCCATTAAGTTCCAGACACAAAGGAGCCTGATAATGCAGAGGAAAGACAATGAAATTTTCAGTAAATCCTGTTCCAATGAGGGTGAAACTCAACCACAGTATAATTAAAGGCAGGTTTCAGCAAAGGTTCAAGTGAGACATGAAAGGGGTCTCAGACACCTAGGAGATAAATACATATGCACATATACACATACATATACATATATACACATATACCTATATATATACTCATATGCATGTTTTATATGTGTAGTGTGTGTGTATGTATGTGTATGTGTACAAAGTGCTAGCTCTGGGAGGCAGCTAGGTAGCTTAGCAAATAGAGCACTAGGCCTGAAGTCAAGTAGATTTGAGTTCAAATGCGACCTCAAACACTCTCTAGTTATGTTCCCCTGGGCAAGTTACTTAACCCCTTTTTGCTGTTATCTACTTAAAGGCAAACTGCTCTAGTAACTTTGCCAAGAAAACCCCACGGGGAGTATTGGTGTGATATGGTCTGCAGGGTCATGAAGAATAGGATGGGACTAACCTACAATGAAGTGCTTTGTAAACCCTAAAGTGCCCCAACCGTTTAGTGTTTCCAACTGCCTCGTACCTAATAAATGTTTGGTGAATTGAATAGCGTCCCGACCAGTCACTCATCTCATCACTGGCTAACTCCCCTGGGTCTCTGCATTGCTTGTCCCAGTCAGACAAGGCGTGCCCCATTTTGGTGGCCAAGGAAACACTAGCATTGACAGACATCCCCTGGGGGGGAGGCAACCCCAAAACTACCAAGACTCTGTCAGAGATCCCTATCAGCTCTTGTTCGAACGTTTGCTGAAACTTTCCCTTTAATTACCCTGTGATTAGTTTTCATCCCCACTGGAGCAGGATCCGGAGGTTTCATTGCTTCACTCTGTTTTATCAGTCTTCTTACCTGGGGCTTCACAAGTTTTACTGGATGTTTACATGCGTGTGTGTCTATATGTGTTTTATAGTTACACATGTATGTGTAGATATGTCAGTGTGCATGTATGTACACAAAAGGCACAGAAATAAGTCAATTAAGTCATGTTTCTGAGGAACAGCAAGCAGAACAATTTTACTAGGCCACAACATTCGTGCAGAGGAGTAATGTGTAACAAGGCTGGCAAGTTAAGATGGGGTTAGGTTGTGAAAGGCTTTAAAAGCTTTTGAAATAAAAAAATTGTGTATAATATAGCATACATATGCAGAAAAGGCAAACTGATGTAATGTAAGGAGGACTAGTCCAAGGTCAAATCCTGGCTCTGATACTTATTAACTAGGTGACATTATGGAAATCATTTAAGACTCAGTTTCCTCATTCATAAAACTGAAAATAATGATATACTTGACCTGCTTCACAAAGTTCTTATAAAAATCATTTTGTAGCCTTTAAAATCACATATATTTATATGGCACCTATTATTATAAAAGGGACAACTAGGCAGCACAGTAGATAGAATAATGGGCCTGGAGTCAGGAAGACTCATCTTCCTGAGCTCAAATCTACTCCTCAGACTCTTACTAGCTGTGTGACCCTGGGCAAGTCACTTAACCCTGCTTGACTCAGTTTCCTCATCTGTAAAATGAGTTGGAAGATGAAATGGCAAACCACTCCAATATGTTTGCCAAGAAAAACTGAAATGGGGTCACAAAAAGTTGGACGTGAATGAAAATAACTAAACAACGACAAAATTATTGTAAAAAACATTGAACTAGGATTCAGGTTCTGGTTCCCAGCTCTTCTAAGAGTGTGAATAAAGCCTTGGCTCTGGAGCCACGACCTAGATTCAAATCCTTTCTCTGATTATGTGACCTTGGACTTTCCAAAAGTCATTTAACCTTCCTGGATCTCAGTTGCATCATCATTATCATCATATGAAGGAGTTGACTAGATGGTCTCAGAGGTCTCTTTATCTCTAAAGCTACAATTCTCTGAATTTCCTTTTGGTGTCTCTATTTCCTTGTTTGTAGAATGAAGCTCTCTAAAGTGTCTTCCAGTCTTAAGATTCTGATTTCAGGTAAATAATTAGGAAGTGACACTAAACATGGTCACAATCATTGTTTCACATCACATAGAGGTTGGCTGCATATCCCATAATCAAACCATCCAGACCTAGTCATCTCTTCTATAAGTGCCCTCCTATATGTTCCATCTGAATTAGAAGAAAATTCTCAGGGCCTGACTCACAAAACATTATCAATTTGTAATCCCAGAGCCTTGATCCCAGGGGCTCTGAGTTTCACCTTGGAAAACCTATTCTTTCAGTTACTGCTTTTCCTAGAGAGAAATGACAATTTCTTTGGCTGTGCATTGGAATGGGCTTTCGTTGTTAGCAGTGTTGAACTCTATATAAATCCTTTCCTATGTCCTAGAAAGAAATAGCATGAAATAGGGAATAACAATGGGACTTATATAGCATTTTAAGGCTTGCAAAATTCTTTACAAATATTATCTTGTTTTATCCTCCAAACAACTATGAGAGATAGGGGCTATTGTTTCCCCCATTTTGTAGATCAGGAAACTGAGGTTAAGTGATTTACCTGTGGTTCTACAGCTATTGTGTCTGAAATTAGATTTGAACTCAGATCCTTCTGTTTGTAGCACTCTCTCCACTATGTCCCTTAGATAAAGTGTTTGACTTTGTGATAGTTTGGGTTTGACTTATGCCTTAGATACTCTGGCCAAATCAGTTAGCTTCTAAGATCCTTAATATCTTCATCGTTTAAATGGAGATAAAATTACCTACCAAATGGGGTCTATTAAAGAGGGGAAGGAAAGGGAAGGGAATAAGCATTGATACAGAGCCTACTATGTGTTAGACACTGTGCTAAGCTTTTTACAAGTATTATCTCATTTAAGCTCCTTTATGAATCGTTCTTATGAAGAATAGTATGTGATAAATGATGTAACATTTTGGACAAAAGTTTAGATTAATGCCAGAAATAACTTAATCCAGGGGCTGTTAAAGTTCTTAAAATGTATGGCCCAAAACAAAGGGCTGGCCTGCTTCCTCAGGCTACGGGCTTCTCAACAATGAAAACACACAATATAAATGCTTGCCCTCAGAAGGAGAGCAATCCGGACTTACCTGTGAAAGGTAGCCATGCTCATTGGCATTGAAGTGCCAATGTGGGGCACGGAGGCCATTACTTTTTATTCTCAAGGTTCCAAAAGTCATGTGCGACCGCTGCTTGTTCAGGCTGGTGCCAAAGGCCTCTTCTTCAACACTGAGGTAGTCCTTGAGATTATTCCGGTATCGTGCCCATTGGATAGCACCACCTGGGAAATCAAATACCTAGAAAACCATGGAAAAAAGGAATTGTCAGTAGGGAGAATATCGTATTTGAGTTTTAGAGCCACTATGGACCTGTTTGTTTGGAAGGGGGAGTGAAAGATGAGAGATCAGGTCAATTTAAAAAAAATTCCTAAATGTTTACTCTGTTCAAGGCACTGTATTAGGCACTAAGGATAGTCTGACACTCTTAACGGGTCTATGAACTCGCTGATAAGAGTATTCTTTCCTGTGATGCAGCTTACTGCCAGTCTTATGCAATTTTCCTCCCTTCCTCCCATAAATTCACCACAGGAGAGCCACCCAATGTCCCCAGGACTTTCCCTCAATTCTTCTGACATTGCAAAGATACTAACGGAAAAAAAAAAACAATACAGCTTTTGTCCTCAAGAAACCTATCATATAATTCAAGGATAAGTTGTTTAGTCATGTCTGACTCATGCACCATAGCACACCAGGCCCTTCTCTCCTCCATGCTCTCCTAAAGTCTGTGCAAGCTCACATTTGTTACTTCCATGACACTCTCTATCCATTTCATCCTCTAACATCCCCTTCTCCTTTTGCCTTCAATCTTTCCCAACATTATGGCCTTTTCCAATGGCTCCTGTCTTCTCATTATGTGGCCAGAGCATTTAAGCTGCAGCTTCAGTAGTTGACCTTCCACTTAATAGTCTGAGTTAAGTATTGACTGATTTGTTCTGTTTGCTGTCCAAGGGACTCTCAAAAGTCTTCTCCAACACCACAATTTGAAAGTGGTGCTCAGCTTTCTTTATAGTCCAACTCTCACAGTCACACACTGCTACTGGAGAACCTATATATGTTATTGAGTCGTATCCCCATATGGGATTTTCTTAGGAAAGATACTGGAGTGATTTGGCATTTTTATCTTCAGTGGATTAAGGCAATCAGAGGTTAAGTGAGTTGTCCAGGGTCACACAGCTAGTATCTGAGGCTAAATTTGAACGCAGGTCTTCTTGACTCTAAGGCCAGCACTATATCCACTGAGCCACCTAGCTGCCTCAGGAAAAACAAACAAAAACCAAACCCAGAGCTTTGACTATATAGACATTCATTGGCAAGATATCTCTGTTTTTTAGTACACCGTCCAGATTTGCTGCAGCTTTCCCTTTGAGTCTTTCATTGCCCTCCATAAGTGATCTTTGAGCCCAAGAATATTAAATCTAACACTGCTCCAATTTCTTCTCTTTCTGTTTGCCAAAAGTGATAGGACCACTTGCCAAGATCTTAAATCTTTTGATGTTAAACTTCAAACCAGCTTTTACACTTTCATGTACCAAGAAAAAAAAAGAATGGGTTAAAATAGAATATAATGAGAGGAGTAGAGAGAATGTGATAAGAACCTGGAGTAGGAAATCAGGGTGGATCAGCTATGGCTCATAGAACAGGCAGCACCTGGTCCTTCCCTTAAATCTAGAAAAGGATAAGCAATGGTAGATAGAAGACAGGACTTGTGAGAATGCACAGAAACTGGGAGGGGCAGGATGTGAATAAAGACCAACCAGGAGGCCAGTTTGGTTGAAACGTCAGAGTAAATAAAGGGGAGCAGCGTGTAATAAGGCAGGCAAGGTAGGTTACAGCCAGCTTTATTCTGTAGGTAAGAAGAAGCAACTCAAAGTTTTTAACCAAGGGTCAGACTTAGGTATTTGAAGCTTATTTTGACAGCTAAGGGAAGGGTGGATTGGAGAAGGGAGAGCCTGAAGGCAGGGAAACCAGTTAAAAGATTTTACAATAATTTCGATAGCCCAGGATAGAGGTAACAAGGACTGAAGTAAGGTAATGGCTCCGTGATTGGAAAGAGCAGATGTGAGAGCTGGCAGTGGGAGGAATGTTAACTTCAAAGGAGAAAATCTGAGGGGGGCAGGGAATAGCCAGGCAAAAGCACCGAGATAGAGCCAGTGTTTCTCAAACTCAGCCGTGTTCTCAGCAACAGGGAGACTGAGGCTTAGGTGTTGCTGAAGCTCACCAGCTATGGCTCTGCTGTAGGCACCTTTTCCAGCACAAATGCTCTTAGCAAACCCCAGAAAGGAAGTCTAGCCTCATCAGCTGCTGCTCCATTCCACAGGCTCGTCCCTGTGCTTCTTACCTTTGCTAGCTGTCCCTGGCATACATACACTCCCAGCCAGCCTGACCATTTGATTCTTCCACTGGATTTAGCTGCCTGTGCTGATTGCTAAGGGAATGAGGCTTGGTTGGGTTTTGGGGGTTTATTGTTTTTTGTTTGGGGTTTTCTTTTTGGGATTCAGTTTTGATCTGACCTCAAAACACAATCCCAGACACCCCAACCTCTGTTATCTTCCTGGTGTTAGTCCTGGTTGACAACAGAGTAGAACATGGCCCCAGAATTGGGGTAAATATGGGCCTCTGGCCAGTCAGCTTGCAACCTGAAGGAAATAATATAACAACAACAACATACCCTTTACACATCATTTAACAAATGTCTCATTTTATCCTCATAACAACCCTGTGAGGAAGGTGCTATTATTATCTCCAGTTTATAGATAAAGAACCTAAGAAACAGAGAGACTATGATTCACTGGAACTTGCCCAAGTAGTATCTTAAGGCTGGATTTGAACTCAGGTCTTCCTAATTCCAGAGATATTGCACTATCTACTGTGCCACCTAATCTAGATCATATATGCTGATCCACCTGACCCTTCTGTTTAGAAAAGGCCCTAGCTGTTATCTCCTTGAACCCAGAGATTCATTTATTGAAATGTATACTACAAACTCAAGTTGTTTGACTGTTTGTTTATTTTATAGCGACTGTTACTTACCTTGGATTTATGCAAACGATTAAGAAATTGGAATTTTAAGTCAACAGGATTTTCCTGCTTTGGGTCAGTGGGAGACTCTGGTGTTTTTGGAAGGTTGGCTTCTGGCCTGAAGTAAATATCTGCATGTGACCGGAAGGTGGAAACATAAACCAAGGAGAGTATCAGCACACCTATAAATGTGGTAATAACACAGGCCAGGAGACAAATCAGGAAGATTCTCATTAAAGACCACTGGTTCTTCTTTTCCTACAAGGAATTATGAAACCATTATTTTTTTACTTGTAAGGAATCTGAAAAATCCCTCTTCTTTTTAAATGAAGCTTTCTCTTGTCCTTTACCCAGAAGTTTCTTATTTCTGTTGAATAAACACTCTTCCCAACAGACAGATAGATAGATAAATTGATAGATTAAAATTAATAGATGAATAAATGGGTAAAGAAATGAATAACCAGATAGACAAATAGATAACAGGATAGATACATTAATTAATAAATAAGTAAATAATTGGGAAATAAAAAAGACAACTATTTGCATCCTCTGGAACTACGAAGAAATTTTAATGGTCCATTAACCCAATGTATGACTGTCTTTTAATCTCATTTTATCTCAGTTCCCATAGCTGTGAAATTCAGGGGTTAGATTAAATGATAGCTAAATGATAGCTCCCTTCCAAGTCTAAAATTATATGTATGCCTATATGTAAGTATGTGTGTGTATACATGAAGGGAAAAAGGAAGTATATATCAGCTCCACCAAGGAAGGAACATTTTTTCCTTTATATTCTCTAGTACTTTGCATAGTGCATGGCATGAAGGAAGGAAGGGAGGAAGGAAAGAAGGAAGGAAGGAAGGAAGGAAGGAAGGAAGGAAGGAAGGAAGGAAGGAAGGAAGGAAGGAAGAACTTATTAAGTGCACAACTCTGGAAAGGAGGTCCTATTATTATGTCCATTTAACAGTTGAGGAAACTTAGGCAAACAGAACTTAAATTCTTTGCCCAGCGTCTAAGGACAAATTCAACTCACATCTTCTTGACTCCAGGCTCATTCCTCTACCATTGGGCCACTTAGATGCTTCATAGCTAGTACTAAGTAGAAGCTTTAAAATGCTTGTTGACTTAATTTGATATCATTATCCCTAACTGAGCTTCATAGAGGTTGATATGCTCATGGTCACAGAATTAGCAGTGTTTGAACCATCTTCCTAACTTTATCAACTCTACATTGCCTTGGGCAGCTAGGTGATACAGTGGATAGCTTGCCAACCCTGGAGCTAGGAGGTCCTGAATTCAAATTTGACCTCCAACACTTGCTAGCTATGTTTGCCTCAGTTTCCTCACCTGTAAAATGAGCTATAAAAGGAAATGGCAAACCACTCTGGTATCTTTGCCAAGAAAACTCTAAATGGGGTCCAGCTGGACAGCACTGAAATGACTCAACAGCACTATCGTCCTATAGTTAGAATATAATAGAATAATAGAATATAATTAGCTTTAAAAAAATGAAGGACTGTTTTGGTTTTGGTTAGGAAGAGGAAAGGAAATCAATTGCTTAACTCAGAATGCTTAAAAGATGTGTGGAAGGGGTATTTCCAAGCTTGGGGCACTGAAAAGAAACCACTGATTTCACAAATTTTGCCAAGGGCTGGTCCCACTGAGATACCTTGTTTACTAGTTTATCCCCAGGGTAAGAACCAAAATGCTGTGGACAGATCATTTTAAGGACTTGCCCAGAAAGGAAACTGGACAATCATAACAGAAAATAAAGTAGTGAGACTTCTTCCACTTTCCTCAACTGTCCATTTGTTAAGAGATAAAAGGCCATTTAGCATAAACAAGAGTGATAATGATGTAACATTTTTGAGAATAGAGAAGGAAATTATCTGACTGGACTAGTTGAGGTGCAATTTTTCCTGAAAGCAGAAGGATGAACCTTGGGTTCCTTCCTGAATATTTCCTGAACCCCATGACCCTTTACATTAACGAATTAATGCATTTGTGCATATGTGTCTTAAATAACATCTATGTAATGGAATTCTTTTCATTTAAGAAGAATGAAATTCCTCTATAATACAGCATCTCAGGGAGTTTTCTGAGGCACAAAGAGGTTAACTTAACAGCTAATACGTGTCAGGAGTGGGATTTGAACCTCTAGGTTCCTAACTCCATATTCCTAAAGCCATGTGACTAGGGCTTCTATGTCATTTTGGTGGATTCTATGTCATTTTGTATACATCTCATACAATATGTGCTCAGTATGCTAGACTGGATAGTTTAATTGATCACTTACTTAAGGGTGGATCTGGAAACATTCTAGGCTCTGTCAATGTTAAGATTCTAAGTTTTTAAATTTTTTTTTCTTGCTCAGTAATATATTAATCAACTTCAATTAAAACTGACTCCAGAAAACATGATGATTGTATTAGAGAATGTTTTCTAGAAAAGGGTATATTCTAAATTATGACTTTAAAGGCAGTATGTTTTAACTTGTTACACTATTATCCTACACATAAATTGTCAGATATGGAAAAGACCTTAAAGAATATATAGTTCAAAATCCCTAATTCTGCTGATGAGGAAACTAAGGGGAAGAGACATAAATGATTTGCCCAGGGTCACACAGCCAGTTAATGGAACAGCCAGGTCTTTGGATTCCTAATCCAATGTTCTCTCCCATTTTCCTATCTGTCACTCTAACATATTTTAGACATTATTATAATTTATGTTGATATAATCAAATCTAATTGGTCTCAGTTATGACTTAGCAAATTTACTCTTAGGTGTATAAAAAGTCAGTTATGTAGATTTACACATAATCTATTCCCAGACAATTTTTTTTAATTCCGAATAATATTGCCACTATCACTCCCTTCCTTCTGCCCCCGTCCCAGAAACTAATATTTCTTCCCTAATTAAAAAAATTGTTCCTTCTAATACACCTGTTTTCACTGCCAACTAGAAAAAAAGGGTAGAGATAGGACTGGCCCTTTCCATAGATGGACTATGCAGATGCCTGTGTGGCATTCTTTGTAGGATGCCAAAGGTTGGACTATAGACATGTATCTCTTTCACTGCCTTGCCTGAAGTTCCCATCATTTGCATTAGTCCTCTGGGTTAAACTATTGTCTGTTCCAAGAAAATTCCTGATCAAAGCTCACTTCTGACATTTACTAGATTTTATTACCCTGCCTGAGTAATTTAATTGCCTTTAGACTCAGTTTACTCATCAATGAAATGGGGATAATAATTTCTTTAGTACAATTTAACATAATTTCTTCTTATGAGGTTTTTGAGAGGCATAAAGGAGAACATTTACGTAAAGCCTTCATAAATTTTCAAACTCTGTATCACTTACTGAAATTGAGACACATAAATAAACAGTTATGGGAGTAAGGTAGGGAAGAAAAAGCTCTCAAACCATTGATATTCATTAACCTTACAGCATGGATTTACTGAGGACAGTAGATCCCTGGAAGAGCCAGTTTAGAGAACCAAGAAGACAGATAGGGAGAGTTAGGGCTAAGACTGGCCCAAAATAGGATGGGAGAGGAGGGGAGGGGAGGGGTTGTCTCAGTTCAGCTCCATTCATTTCAACAAACATTTTTAAAGCACCTTCTCTATAAAATACACACAGTGTTTGGTGCTGAGGACACAAAGACAAAATGAAGCAGGCCCTGCCTCCAAGAAATTTATTTGGGGTGTGTGGGGGGAGGAGGAATCTAGCATAAATACAAATAAATGGGGGAGGGGTGAAGAAGAGATTTGTATGTTAAAAACTACCATCCTAAGAAGTTAGAGCTCCAAAAGGCTTTAGAAATCACCTAGTTACCATGCACATCCAGAAAAAGAACTCTGGAGTCAGAATGTGGAGTGAAGCAGACTGTTTTCTTTTTTGTTTTTGTTTTGTTTTGTTTCTTTCTCATGGTTTCTCCCCTTTGTTTTAATTCTTCTATGCAACCTGACTAATGTGAAAATGTGTTTATTAGGAATGTATGTGTAGAGCCCATATCAGATTGTAAGCTGTTTCCGGGAGGGAGAGGGGGAAGGAAGGGGAGAAAATGTAAAACTTATGTAAGTGAATGTTGAAAACTAAAAATAAGTTAATTAATTAAAAAATCATCTAGTTTAACTTTCATTTTATATATGAAGAAACTGAGGCCTAGTGAGGATAATAATAGCTGACAGATACCAATTTCAGGTTTGTAAAGGCTTTGCGTATATTATTTATTTAATTCTCTTAATAAACCTTCAAGATGGGCATTGCAAGTGTTGTTATCCCCAGTTTACAGATGAGGAAGCTGAGAGTGAGAGGTTGAATGACGTTTTCATGCCTAGGCGAATTATCAACACATAGAAGGGGGTACTTAAAGATCTGTGAGATATATAAGTTTTGTGTATCGAACAGAATGTAAAGAAGAACCACATATTCTTTAAAAATTTAGTCCTATGAATAAATTAGAATAAATTTATTTTAAGATGCCTAGAAAATATTGGAGAATAAATTTTAAACCAGGTCATTTTGGTCTCCAAGTCCAGACCTCTATCCACTACACAATGATGCTGGTGCCTGAAGATCCAATATAAGGTTTTTATGATCCACTGTTCCATATTTTTCTTGGCCTGACAGCTAAGATCAGGGGCAAAACGAAAGTCATCTTAAAATAAATTTATTCTAATTTATTCATACACCTAAATTTTTAAAGAATATGTGGTTCTTTTGAGGTAAAAGGGGAAAAAGAAAAAAATTGTTTCTGAATATATAACAATAACTCATAACTGCATTATTACTTTTTAAAATAATTACTTCTTTACATTCTGTTAGATATGTTACAAAACATATCTCATAGATCTGTAAGTACCCCTTTTTTTATGTTGATAATTTGGTCTTGGGTATTTTGGACCTGCAGCTAGGTGGCACAGTTGACAGAGCACCAGGCCTGGAATCAGGATGACTCATTTCCCTGAGTTCAAATCTGGCCTCAGACACTTACTAGCTATGTGACCCTGGGGAAGTCACTTAACCTTGTTTACCTCAGTTTTCTCATCTGTAAAATGAGGAGGTAAAGGAAATAGCAAACTACTCCAGTACCTTTTCCAAGAAAACCCCAAATGGGGTCATGAAGAGTGGGGACACGAATGAAAAATGAAACAATATCAAACATAATTTTGTATCCAATCATGTTATATGTATATGATCCATCCAATTTCAACCCTACTCAGTGTTCTATGCCAGAATCAAAAAATCTGAGCTTTCATCAAGAGATTTTGCTTTTTTAGACTCCAATTTCCTCATTAGTTAAATGAGGAGGTTAAATGAGATGTGATCTCTTAAGTCTCTAATAGCTCTAACATTCATTAAGTCCATACTGGAAGGAAAAAGTAATTAAAACCTTAACAAGTAGCTTACCAGTCCAGAAGTGTTCACCTTCCCCCTAGATGGGGTGGAGGGGAGGACATTTTCATGCATTTCAAACGCTGAATTTTCCATTGATCAAAAGATGTAGACTGGTGACCCCCTAGAAAACAAATCTACCTGGGATTTTCAAGTGGATTGAAAGGATATCTGATAGGAGAATGTCAGCATTCAAGACTTATATAGCCGAAAGACAAGGAAATGCAATGAGCTCCGAATTTCTAGCTCTGAGATAAAACCCTTTTAAATAGCCAGCAAATAAGAGCAATAAAAACACTTCCTTTACCCACCTAACTTATGGGAAGTTTCTCAATTTGGCCTTGAAGTGAACAAACTCCTGTCTACTTCTCTCTGTATCTCTCTGTCACACACACACACACACACACACACACACACACACACACACACGCACACACACACACAGCAAGACATTTAGAAGGAGAAACACAAAGAAGTCATGGAAACACTGTTGATGGACAGCAGGTCAGCCCAGCTTATCACCATCATTATCATACAGTATGAAGCCAAAGCCTGTTTGAGGTATGACTGTAAATGAGATGTCTGTGAGTTTCAGGGAAATGTGGTCTATTACTTCCTCCTTTCTGAAATTAAATTTCATAAATATCTTTTGTCTTTATATTGCTTAAATTTCTTCCAGTATCCCTCTCCCTCCCAGAAATAAATATCAGCAAAACCAAGCAATACAGTGTAAAAAAAAAAAAGGCCAAAAAACGGATGCAGTATAACACACCCATATACCTCCTACCTCTTCAATGGGTGGGAGGAGGTATCGTCTCCCTTTTTTCTTTAGAGTTCTATTTTGTGGTTATTGTTCACATTCCCATTCATATTGTTGTAGTTATCATGTATATTGTTTCCTTGGTTCTGCTTACTTCACCCTGCATCAGTTCATGTAAGTCCCTACTTCTCCATATGCATAATATTCATCATTTTTTTTTTTTGCTATTTTTGGTGGGCAATTGGGGTTAAGTAACTTGCTCAAGGCCACATGGCTAGGTTTTTTTTTGTTTGTGTGTGCGTTAAGTGTCTGAGGCCGGATCCGAACTCAGGTCCTTCTGACTCCAGGGCTGACGCTCTACTCATTGCGCCACCTAGCCGCCCCTATTCATCATTTTTTATAGCACAGGAATACTCCATTGAATTTGTGCACCATAATTTGTTTAGTCGTTTTCTAATCAACAGGCATCTATTTTATTTCCTTTTTCTCCTTATCAAAAAAAGATGCTATTATAAACATTATGGTGTATAGGAGGAATTTATTCTTATCAATATCCTCTTTGGAAAATATACCTATTAATGATAACTCTGGGGCAAAGAGTATGGCCGTGTTGGTCACTATTTGCATAATTCCAAGTTGTTTTCCCAAATGGTTGAACTAATTTACAACTCCACCAACAATTGTATCAGTGAGCTCATTAGTGTAGCCAGCATTGATGTTCCCATCTTTTCTCATCTTTAACAGTTTGCTGCATATCAAGTGAAAAGGAAGGGTTGTTTTGATTTGCATTTCTCTGATTATTTCAGAGCATTCTTTCATATGGTTATTAATTATTTAGGATTCTTCTTTCGAGAACTGTTTGTTCATTTTATTGGGTTTTTTTTTTCGTTATACTTCTATGCATTTAGCTAATTCAGAACTATTTCTGCTGATGAAAGGGGAAACAATAGGCAATACACAAAACATAACATGTATGCTACATTGTTCAGTTGTTATTGTTGTTCATTGTTTTTCAGTCTGACTGTTTGTGACCCTATTTGGGGTTTTCTTTGCAAAGATATTGGAAGAGTTTGCTATTTCCTTCTCCCCTTCATTTTACAGATGAGGAAACTGAGGCAAACAGGGTTAGGTGACTTGTCCAAGGTCACACAGTTAGTGTTTGAGGCCAAAGTCTTTTTTATTCCATGTGTGGCATTCTATCCACTGGGCCGCCTCCCTAACTGCCTGTATGCTGCATACACACCACATAATTCAGATTTTATAAGGCTCAGTAAAATGAGGGAAGAAGTTAAACTAAATCATCCAAGCTCTGCTAATGAAGTGATTTCACCTCAGTTCTCTCATTTTTGAAAAGAGGGCATTAGACTAAATGACCACTAAGGCCTTTTCTAATTCTAAGTCTACAATCTTGTGATCCTGTGATATCTATCAGTTTCTCTAGTTCCAATGTTTGTTAATTCTCTGATTTCCCTTCTTGGACCAGCCTGAATTTCTTCCCGGTTCACTTTTAGCTGCTCTGAAGTAGAATCAGTGGCAAGAATGGTGGTTGGGAGAACAGTGGATGAAGGCAAAGAGAATGAGATCTAATTAAAAAGCATGGCAACCTCTATACAATCAGATTAAAATAGCACCTTGCACTTTGCCCATAGTATACCTCTTTCATCATAGTATGTTGTTATTCAATTGTTTCAGTCGTGTCTGACTCTCCTTGACCCCATATGGGGTTTTCTTGGTAAAGAATGGTTTGCCATTTCCTCCTCCAGCTCATTTTACAGAGGAGGAACTGAGGCAAACAGGGTAAAGTGACTTGCCCAGGGTTACAAAGCTAATAAGAGTCTGAGGCCAGATTTGAACTCAGGAAGATGAGTCTTCCTGACTCAGACCTGCCACTCTCTCCACTGTACCATCTAGCTATACCAAAACTGTAAGGCAGGCTCATTTTTGTGGGGGGGAGGGTTAGATTTCCTTCCTGACTCCAGGCCTGGGACCCTATCCATTGTGCCACCTAGCTGCCCGTAAAGAAGGTTTACTTTGCTTATAAGAATACAGTTGTCAAACAAAGGTCAAAGACACATTTGGGTAATTTTGGTTCTGGCTCTGGCACTGGTTCATTTGAGTACATTGGGCAAGTCACTTTACCCTGTTTGCCTCAGTTCCTCCTCTGTAAAATGAGCTGGAGGAGGAAATGGCAAACCATTCTTTACCAAGAAAACCCCATATGGCGTCAAGGAGAGTCAGACACGACTGAAACAATTGAATAACAACATACTATGATGAAAGAGGTATACTATGGGCAAAGTGCAAGGTGCTATTTTAATCTCCTGATTGTATAGAGATTGCCATGCTTTTTAATTAGATCTCATTCTCTTTGCCTTCATTGGTTTCTTTTTTACTCTATAGAGACAACTCTCAAGTCACGGCAAATATGGCCGGCACACAGCAGAGAACCTCTCAGGTCTGAAAAGACAGGAAGCCGTTTCAGTGTTTTGTTTTCTTTTTGATTTTGTTTTCAATAGGATTGGGGGTGTTAGGGACTATGTCATCAGTACAAAGCCTTCCATTACACACAAAATGATTATGCTCTGGGTGCCTATGTGGCAGGGCTACTGACCATCCTAATACCCAGGAGTTTGAAATTCTATCTGTGCTATAGCCTAGGGACATCCCCCTTAAAATTATTCTATCCCCACTGTAGTCTAGTGGACTTTTGTCTTGAAAATCTATCTGTTCCCCAGGGTCTACTCCCTCCATGGTGAGGTAGATAGGTCTAGTTATAGCATGATACAACTATATACATACCCCAACTCACATATTCATAGCAATGCACAATGCCTTATTAATAATTGTAATAACAATAGCTAGTATTTATACAGTGTCTACTATTTGCCAGCACTGAGCTGAGAAGTGTACAATGCTATATTAGTAATAAATAGCTAGCATTTATATTGTACCCACTATATACCAAGTATTGTGCTAAGTGATTTACAAATATTATTTCATTTAATCCTCACAACAATCTTGGGAAGTGATCTTATTGTCTTCATTTTAAAATTGAGGAAACTGAATTTAAATTAATTTTCCAAAGTCCACACAGCTAGTAAGTGGTGTCTGAGGCCAGTTCTGACCTGGTCTTCTTGACTCCATGCCAACTGTTCTAGCTACAGCATTACCTAACTGACTCTGTTAGGATTGGTTGAAAGGATTCGGGAGATCTGGCTTAGAGAAGACTTAGAGGGGACATCCTAGCATCTCCAAACACTTCTAGAGCTATCATATGGGAAAAGAATTAGGCTTGTTCTGCTTGGCCTCAAAAGGAAAGAACTGGGAGTTATAGATGTATTGTAGAGACATACTTTCATTCCATGTAGGGAAAATGTTCCTAACAATTGGAGAGTTGAAAGTCAGGGCTGCCCCTGACTGACAGAAGGGGCTTTCATTCCACTAGAGGCCTTGATACAAAAGTTTTTAGTCATTTGTTAGGAGTATTGTAAGAGGTGATTTTTGCTCAGGTATGGGCTAGACAAGATGACCAGCTTTCTAATTCTGAGATTGTGTGTAAATGTTATTATACCTGTTTTGTTGACGAGGATACAGGCTCAGAAAGATGAAATAACTTACCCATGATTATGCTACTAGAAAGTTATCAGGGCTGGGATTTGAAGCCAGGTCTCCTGGCTACAAATCCACTATTCTTTCCACATGTGCTAGGAAATGTTCCTAAAGTCAGACTTCTCATAGGAAGATTTACAAGAACTGATGCAAAATGAAGTGAGCAGAACCAGGAGAACAATACACCTAACACTTACAATGATGTAAATAGAAAGAACAACAGAACCTGAAGGCTGTATGATGATAATGAGCAAGCCTAGCCCCAAAAAAGAGATGATCATGCAAAATGTACCTCCCTCTATCCCTTGAAGAGGTAGGGACTATGGGTATGGAGCACTGAATATATTGTCAGATTCTATTAATACGGTTTTTAATAGCCGAACTACTTTCCTCCCCTCTTATTCTTTATTCTTGGTTACAGGAGCTGATACAAGGGTTAGGAAAGGAGGAATGTAAGACACTTCAAACACCATGCCAGAATGCCTTTCTATTCCCACTTGGTTCCCAGTAAATAAGGTACTTCCCCACTTGGTATCTCGCGACCTGGGGATAGTCCCAGAACACAACCCTCAGAAAGGACATAACTAGGACATGCTGGGGGTTGGTCCACTACTGCTCCATTTCTCAGGAGGGGCTTTTTCTCCCTAGATCTTGGATCCCCAACCTCCCAATCCTATACCAGAACTACAAGCCCAAAGTCAACAAATTTACAAAGTAACTTATGAGTAAGTTTAGCCTTCATTCAAAAGTTCTCCCCAAAATTCTAGAAACAATTTTTCAAAAAACTTAAATAGATCTGTTTTCTATGTTTCTTTTCTATACCCAGGTAATTTATGACTCTTATAGTAAACAGTTCCTCTATTGACAAGGAAAGGAAATTTAAGCCAGAACAGAAATCAAATAAGTATGAATATTGTTTTATCACCACATAGCTACTCCCAAGGAAATAAATGTAATTCAAATTTGTTACCTACTTAACTTTGATCTATGGCGCTCATTTCCACTGCCAAAATGTCACAGGAACAAGCCCCTGCAATATTGATGCTCAGTGATTATCACATTCAAGTACCTGAGACTCCTGTGAAAAGAACCTGCCCCAAAGTAATTAAACTGTCACAGTCAAGAATGATGAGTTTCCTTTAAATTGAGGATATTGAATTGAGCCCACACAGATGAGTCACATTAGCACAATATCTACAAGAGGCACTAGCACCACTAAGGAAAAGCTAGGTCAGGAAAAGTATTGATGGTCTGGTGGCTGAAGGGTTAGCCTTGGAGCCAAGAAGCCCTGAGTTCAATTCCAGACTGATCTATGTGATCTATATGTCAAATATATGCCTCTGAAAAGTTACCTAATTACTTAGAGCTACTATGCTAATGAACTCATAGATCTGCCCCCAAAATAAATTTAAGGCCAGAGAGAAAATTTGTCATTATATTTGAATATATATATACATATATATATATATATGTGTATATATATATACAAGAATGGAAAACTAAGAATCATATTTAGAGCTGGAAGGAACCTTAGAGGCTATTGAATACGACAACCTCATTTTACCAATGAGGAAACCGAAGCCCAAGGACAGACTTATCCAGGGCTACACAGGGAGGTAGTAACTGAGGCAGAGCTTGGATCCAAGCCCTATCCACTATTGCAGATTGTCTCCTAAAAGCACCATCTCTTCATTTTCAGGGAATTATGTTTTGCATTTTAAATTAAATCCTTTTTAAACTTCTTCCCAATTTCTAAGATATTACTTTGCTGGGGAATATGCTGTTATGGGGGTTGTTCTACAAGGCAGTTAGGAGGCTCTAATTTTCTTTTGTATGGGTGAGCGGGGAGTAGGGACTTTAGGAAGTAAGTTGTACAGGGAAGAAAATGAGGGATAGGCAATGGGAAGGGAGAAAGGGAATAAGCATTTATTTATATAGCCACTACTGTATGACAGTCACTGTGTGGAGGGCTTTAAAATATTTGATCCTCACATAACCCCACAAGGAAGATGCTGTTATTAACCTCTTTTTATAAGTTGGGAAAAGTGAGGCAAACAGAGCTTAGATTAAGTGACTTTGTCCAGGGTCACACAGCTAGTTGTGTTTGAAGTAGGAGAGGCTATCTAGTCTACCTACCTGATCTTACAGATGAGGAAACTGAGGCCCACTATTGTTCCCATTCTCTATTCTCTTCAGGCTCTCCCTATCTACTTGATTCTTTCATTCTGCCTACAAACATGCTCATTTCTATTCAATCCTCAAAAACCCTAGAGACCCCCCAAATCCTCTCTTGATGCTACCATCCCTACTACCTATCAACCTGTATTTCCTTCTCTTCCTCTCTAAACTCCTTGAGAAATCCATTTGCATTAGTTGCCTTGAATTTCTCTCCTTTCAGTCTTCCAAATCCTCCATAATCTTGCTTCTGATCTCAATTCATTTAAAACTGTTCTTTCCAAAGTCACCAATGGGCTCTTAATTGCCAAACATAATGGTTTATTCTTAATCCTCATCATTCTTGACTTCTTTGCAGCGTTTAGCACCGAGGATCACTCTTTTCTCCTGGATACTGTCTTCTCTTTATGTTTTCATGACATGTTCTCTGGTTCTCCATCCAGCTATTTAACTATTCTTCAGTTTCATTCATTCTTTTTTTTTTTTTTTTTTGCTTTTTGGGGAGGGGAAGGCTGGTCAATTACGGTTAAGTGACTTGCCCAAGGTCACACAGCTAGTAAGTGTTAAGTGTCTGAGGCTGCATTTGAACTCAGGTCCTCCTGACTCCAAGGCTGGTTCTCTATTCACTGCCCACCTAGCTGCCCCACTTCAGTTTCTTTCAGTAGTTCATCATCCATGTCACACCCACTACCTTTGGGGGTCCTCTGAGGTTCTGTCCTGGGTTCTATTCTCTTTTCCCTCTCTATACTGTCTTACTGACAACTCCCAGGGGTTCACTTTTCATCTCCTTGCAGATGATGTCCAGATCTATATGACCAGCCCTCATCCCTCTCTTGTACAGTCATGTGTCTCTACCTGCCTTTTGGACATTTGGAACTGGATGCCTGATAGGCATCTAAAATTCAACATGCCCAAAACTGAATTCATTATATTTCTCTCCCAACCCTCCATGTTTCTGAACTTCCCTACTACTTTCGCTGTTCAGTTTCTAAAGTAGAAAAAGTGATAGTCCTGTTGTATGGACAGACCATGATGGATTGGGTTTATTTCTGAGTGCTACATTTGAGAAGTGACTTGATGGGCCTGAGTGTGTGAGGCAGCATGATGTGGTTATATAAGGCACTTGACTTGGAGTCAGAGGGACCTAAGTTCAAATCCCACCTCAGACATTTACTTTGTGACCCTGAGCAATTCTGTTCTTCAGTTTACTAATCTTTAAAAAGATGGGATTGCATCTTGACCTACTAGAAAGTTAGGGGGGATGGGGAGAATATAAGAGAGAGCAGATTGGGGGAAGGGAGGGTATTCAGTAGGCTCGCTATCTTGGTAGGGATCGGGGAAAGATGGGGAGAAAATTTGTTATCCAAAATCTTGTGGAAATGAATGTTGAAAACTAAAAATAAACAAAAAACCAAAAAACCAAAAATATGGGATTGCACTCAGTGACTTCTAAGGTCCCTTTCAACTCCAAATCAATGATCTTTCATGTTTAGAGGTTAACCAAAAGTGTTGAGAAAACTCGAAACCATGCTAAGCTAAGATGTTTTGAGGGAAATAGGAATGTTTTTTAGTTGGAGAGAAGACCTAGGGGGAATATGAGAGTAGTCTTCAAGTATTTGAAGGTTACCATGTGGAAAAGACTTCCTGTGCTCTCCCCTAGAAAGAATAAGGACTTGGGAAGCATAGATAGAGCAAAACATACTCAAGCTTGAATTACTTCCCTATCACTGGGGAGGTTTGGGTTGGATGGTCACTCATAAAAGATGTTATAAAAGTAATTCACTTCTTCAATAAGGAAAGGGTTAGATGAGGGGTGAGGAACCTTGGGTGTGACCTTTTGACTGAGTCCAAGTTTTACAGAACAAATCCTTTTATTAAGGGGATTTGTTCTGTGAAGTTTGGATTCAGTTAAAGGACCACATTTGAGGACCTAGAGGGCCACATGGGGCCTTGAGGCTGCAGTTCCCCAGCCCTGGGTTGGGTTAGGTGAACTTTAAGGCTTTATGATTCTATGATTCAGTTCCTTAGTTATAAGCAGGTAACATAAATGACCTGTTATATATCACCCCTATTCTCTTCTCCACTCCTTATTGCCTTATTGCCAATCTGAAGAGTGATCAATCTGCCTAGCATGGGGTACTATCTAATTGATCTGTCCTACCACTTTTCTTCCTCCTTTCAAGGACTTTGCCCTCTCTTTCCCAAACCCACTCATCTGTTCTCTTTTCTTCACTGCCTTCAGTGAAGTTAATTTTACTTCAGGTAATATCTTCCTCTTAATAAGATAGCCCCCCAATTTAAGAATGAGCAGTTTCCCAAAAGTTTTCTTTAAGCTGGCTGTTTGGAACAGTATTATAAATGGTGCCAAGCTGGCACACAAAGACTCAATTACCCTATAATATTTCTGCATTATTAAACCATTTATATATAGCATTGTTTCTATGGGAAAATGAATTCTGGGTTTCAATGTAGAATACCTGGAATAAAATTCCACAAAGTCAGCACAAATTGCTAGGGAAGTGGGTGTTTATAAGAATGGAGCAGAGAGAGGTGGTGCCAAGATGGCAGAAAAAAGCCAGGAAGCTGCCTGAGCTCTCCTCAGTTTCCCTCAGAAACAATGTTAAATCAATTCTCTAAATAAATTCTGGAGCAACAGAACCCAGAAAAAGATGAAGTGAAACAATTTTGCAGCCCAAGATAACTTAGGAGGACTTCAGGAAAGGTCTGTCTCACTTGGGTAAAAGGGAAGTACAGCTCAGTACAGGTAGTGTCCAGGGAACTCAGTAGGATTCTCTTAGCCACAACATACATTAGTAACTAAGGCCCTGTGATCCTGAATCAGTAGGCCAGTGACACAGCAGGCCAGCTGTGAGGTCAACAGCCCTAGTGCAGCAGGCAAACTTCCAGTCATGAAACTCATGGGATAACAGGTGTGACTAGACTGGGCCACCCTAGCTTAGAGGACAAGCCACCATCCCTGGAGGCCCTGGCACAGAAAGTCAATAACTGGGCCCCTTGGGGAAGTACCTCCTGTACCCCAGGAGCAGAACTCAACTTTAAAGGCCACAAAATAGGCTAGAAAATGAGCAAAAAAGAAGGGCCCTGACTATGGAAAGCTACTACAGCAACATACAAAAGAGGACAACAATGTCAAAATGCCTACATGTGAACCTCAAAGAGGGATATGAATTGATCTCAAGCCCAAAAAGTCCTTTTGGAAGAACTCAAAAAAGATTTTAAAAATCAAATAAGAGAGGTAGAAGAAAAATTGGGAAAAGAAATGAGAGTGATGCAAAAGAATCGTGAAAAAAGAGTCAACAGTTTTGAAAAGTAAGCACAAAAATTAGCTGAAGAAAACAACTCCTTAAAAAGTAGAATTGGCCATATGGAAAATGAGGTACAAAATCCAACTGAAAAAAATAATACTTTAAAAAATAAAACTGGACAAATGGAAGCTAATGACTCTATGAGACATTAAGAATCAGTCAAACAATAAGAAGAATGAAAAAATAGAAGAAAATTTAAAATTCTTCAGTGGAAAAACAATCGACCTGGAAAACAGATATAGGAGAGATAATTTAACAATTATTGGACTACCTGAAAGCCATGATCAAAAAAAGGGCCTGAACACAGCATCTTTCAAGAAATTGTCGAGGAAAACCACCCTGATATCCTAAACTAGAGAATAAAATAGTAATGGAAAGAATTGACTGATCCCCTTCTGAAAGAGATCTCAAAATGAAAACTACCAGGAATATTGTTGCCAAATTCCAAAACCATGAGGTCAAGGAGAAAATACTGCAATCAGGCAGAAAGAAACACTTGAAGTATTAAGGAGTCAGTTAGGATTACAGAGGACTTGGCAGCCTCTACATTAAAGGATCAGAGGGCTTGGAATATGAGATTCTGGAAGTCAGAGGAGCTTGGATTACAACAAAGAACCAACTACCCAGCAAAAGTGAGCATAATCTTTTTGGGGGAAAAATGAATATTCAATGAAATAGGGGATTTTCGAACTTTCCTGATGAAAAGACCAAAGCTGAACAGAAAATTTTATCTTCAAATAGAAGACTCAAGAGAGGCATGAAAGATTAAACAGGAGAGAAAAAAACCCACCAAGTTATTGAATAAAGTTAAACTGTTTTTATCTTACATGGGAAGATGATACTTGAAACTCTTAAGAACTGTATCTTTATTAGGGCAGTTAGAAGGAGTATACATAGACAGAGGGTGTGGGTATAAGTTGACTTTGATGTGTTGATATAAAAAAATTAAGGGGTGAAGAAAAGAATTATACTGGGAGAAGAAGAAAGGGGAAGGCAGAATGGGTTAAATTCTATTACATAAAGAGGTGCAAAAGACCTAGAGGGAAAGAACAGAAAGGGAGTGAGCATTGTTTGAACCTTCTCTCATTGGATTATGTAGTTTGCCATATATATATATATATATATATATATATATATATATATATATATATATATATTTGTTTGCATGTTGTTTCCCCTATTCGATTGTAAGCTCCTTAAGGGTAGAGACTGTCTTTTGTCTCTTTTTGTATCCCTAGTGCTTAGCACAGTGCCTGGTACATAGTAGATGCTTAATAAATGTTTATCAAGATTCTATGATTATTTTTAAGAATTTTTTCCTTACATTGGGCCTAAAGCCTCCTCTAAGTAATTATTGCTCATATCTGCAAAGCACCTTTTATGCTACCTCATTTCATCTTCACAACAACCCTGTGAAGTAGATGCCATTATTATACTGAGAGAGGTCAAATGACTTGTCCAGTTGGTAAGTGTCTGAAGGAAGATTTGAACTGAGGGCTTCTGCTTCTAACACCAGAGTTTTATTTGCTAGAGTCCCTAGCTGCCATTGCTCTTTGTCCCTGGGAAGGACAGAGAGGGTCTAGAAGGGGAAAGGTGTAGTGTTGCTAGCTTTGTTCTCAGCTACAGTTTCTCCTGAATTGACTTTGGCTGGCTTCCACATGACTTAGTCCTTCATTGTGGTGGTATCAGTAGTGATGGGTGGTGGCTGGTCCATAGGAGAACCATTCATTTCTCATCTTTCTCACTGCTGTGCAGGTGCTGTCTTCTCTCATGTGTTGCTTTTTTCAGCTATTACAGAACCTCCTTAAGTTTTCAGTTGTACTTTGTGATACCTCTTTCCACTTCTGGAAATTGTCATCAGTGATCTTCTACATTTATGATTTTTCTCCCCTAGTAATCCAGGAAACAGTAGCCCAGCAAAGATAAGGATGAATGATGGAAACAAAACTATTAAAAAGACAAAGACTTTCCTGGTGAAATATGACCTCAATATGATTCAGAGTCCATAGGTTGCTCCTGATTATGAATCACTTAACAATGATATCATTCCTAAAGCAGATTTTTTCCCCCTGCAAACCTCCTCTAGCTTGCTAGAATGGCTACATGTTCACCAAGCCTTCTGACCTTCTATGCTTTCTATAGGAAATACTTTGCTTGCACCCCTGTACTTAAGTAAAATATAAAATAACTAATGATTATTTATCTATATATTATATAAATTATGTATATAAACACATACATATATGAAATGTGCAAAGATCTAATACGCTGGAAATTTCATGAGGGCAGGTCTTAAACTTTTATCTACTCTAATGCTTGTGTGTGTGTATGTGTGTGTGTGTGTATGCTCACTGAATGTTTATTGAATTATTGAATTTCAATTTGTGGACTCATTCAACAAGCATATTTTCCTGTCTCTATCTGTCAGGGATAAGGTGGCATGTGGGAAGAGGGATAACTTGGGATCAAGTCCTACTTCATAATACAGGCTGTGTAATTCTGGCCAACTCACTTAATCTCCCAGTGCCACAATTAGCTCTGAAAGACTTTAAGTTAGAACAGGTGGAAATTTCTTGGAATAGTTTCCTCACCAGGAGTTCCTTACATTGATGATATCACAAGTCTGGGCCAAAAAATTTGTGTTAGGTTCTGGGGGCACAAAAAAACTATAACAATTTTAAAAAATAGTGCCTCCCATTAAGAAATTTGTTCTACTGGGGGTGTGGAGGAAGATATGTACAGAGACAAGTAAATACATGGAACTGGAATCTTTAATTAGTCCAGGATTCAACAGCGAGGCTAAGTGTCATTTTCCGAATGGCAATTTCTGAATATAAGCAATTAATTTTATGGTTTTTCATAATTTAAATTCTGATTACCTTGGGTCATCAAAATTTTTCTGTAGCATTGGAAATCAACCTTATAGTCTATTTCAAACAAATCAATACTTAGAATTATTACCAGGGGGTAGAGCCAAGAGAAAAGAGTGAAGTGAGAATTTTTTCCAAGCTTTCCTAACACATCCTCTAAACAACTTTAAAAATTATATCTAACCAAATCTTCAATGGAAAAAAACAACAAAAAGTCACACTGAATCATTTTTCCAGCCCAGGGCAACTTAGGAAGACCAAAAGTGAAATCTGTAGACACTGGGGTAGGGACTTGTTGGGAGCATGGTGTGGCAGAAGTGGAACAGACTGTGTGTCTTCACTGTGGGCTCCAGGAACACCCAGTCCTCCAGTGCCCATGGGCAATAAGGAGATCATACACCTAGCCAGAAAGATTCCATTGGACCCTGTGCTAGCATTGGATACAGGATTGGGCTATTTTTTATTACACAGTTCCAGGGTAGAGGTGTTTTGAGGAAGCAGGGGCTTTACCTGGGAAGGGCTCAAACAAGGAGAGCATGACCAAATCACTCACTGTATCTCTCCACCTTAAAAGTGTTGAAAATTTACAGGCCTCTAGGCCTAGGTGTGAAAACAGCAGGACATAAAAGTCAGAAGATAAGGCTCAACATCCCTCCCCCAAACCCTAAAGGTGAGCAAAACCTAACTGTAACAAAAAGTCCAAAGTCAAGAAATAGGATGGAAAAAATGAGGAAACAATGGAAAAAAAATCTTACCATAAAAATCTACCATGGTGACAGGGAAAATCAAGACAAATTCAGATGACAATTACTGGAAAACATCTACAAGCAAAGCCTCAAAGGAAAAAGTGGATATTGGTCATAAATCCAACAAGGATTCCTAAAATAGCTAAAGGAAAAAAATTGAAAAGGACCAAAAATTATTTTTAAAAAATCAAAAAAGCAGTAGAAGAAAAATTGGGAAAAGAAATGAAAAATTGGCAAAAAAAAAAAAAAGGTACCATAAAATAAGGAAAAGGCAAACCATTCCAGTATCTTTGCCAAGAAAATCCCAAAAAGGGTCATGAAGAGTTGAACACAACTAAAAACAGCTAATCAACAATAACAAAAACAAAGCACAAAAAAATACTGAAAATATCCTTAAAATCATAATTGGTCAAGTGGAAGGTAATAATTCCATGAAACATTAAAACACATTAAAACAAAGTCCAAAGATAAAAAAACAGAAGAAAACATGAAATATAGGAAAAACAACTGATCTGAAAAATAAATTAAGGAGAGATATTTTAAGAATTATTGGACTAGAGGGGTGGAGCCAAGATGGTGGAGTAGAAGTACAAACTTGGCATGGGCTCTGGCTCCAAACATTTCTAATATCTCTAAAAAAACATGACTCTAAACACATTTTAAAGCTACAGAACCCACAAAGTGACAGAAAAAAACAAATCTCCCATTGAAGACAGCCTGGCAGGCCAACAGGAAAGGTCTATTGCAGCTTGCTGGGGGCTGACCACAGCCCTATGTGAGCCCTACGGTTCTTGCCACAGGGCAGCCCAGACCAGCGATGGCCAAAGCAGACTTCAGGAGAGTGGCTCAGCAGCACCTGTAGTGGTTTCCAGACGTTTCAAACCATAAATGCAAAAGACAAAGTAAAAGGTCAGTGTGGAACTCTGTTGGAATGGTGGGGATGGAAGAGCATGGTTCAGCCCCTGCCCCTGGGACAAGAAGCAGCAGATGCACAGCGGCTGCTTCAGTAGCTCCTGGCCTGCAGATCATAGGCAGACCAAGTGGCCATTCAGATGGTAATTGCTCTTGCTTTAATCTGCTTGGATCTGAATCATGGTCCTGGGTGGTGGTCCTGGGGTATGTGGCCAGGTGCCAGAGCTTGTGGGGGCTGTAGAAAGGACACCATCCTAATAGCTCCAGCAATTGTGAAAACCCCAGAGATTTGGGACAAAGCTGTCTCCATTCTGGATGCAGAGTATTGAGCAAAGAGTAATATGAGCAAGAAGAGGAATCACCAACAGACCATAGAATCTTTTTTGGGGGACAAAAAGGATCAAGGCATGGAGCAGGAGGAAGACAGAAAAGTCAGAACTCCTGCATCAAAAGCTTCCAAGAAAAATATGAATTGGTTACAGGTCAGGGAGGAGCTCAAGAAGGATTTTGAAAATCAAGTAAGAGAAATGGAGGAAAAATTGAGAAGAGAAATGAGAATGATGCAAGAAAATCAGAAAAAGCAATTCAACAGCCTGCTAAAGGAGACCCAAAAATACTGAAGAAAATAACACTTTAAAAAATAGACTAAGATGGCAAAAGAGGCCCAAAAAGCCAATGAGGAGAAGAATGCTTTAAAAAGCCAAATTTGCCAAATGGAAAAGGAATGTCAAAAACTCACTGAAGAGAATTAACTCCTTCAAAATTAAATTGGAGCAATTGGAAGCTAATGTCATTAGCTTAGCTTCCAATGACTTTATGAGAAATAAAGATACTATAAAACAGACCCAAACAAATGTAAAAAGAGAAGGCAATGTGAAATATCTCATTGGAAAAAGCACTGACCTGGAAAATAGATCCAGGAGAGATAATTTAAAATTTGTTGGACTACCTTGAAAGCCATGATCAAAGAAAGAACCTAGACACCATCTTTCAAGAAATTATCAAGCAAAATTGCCCTGATATTCTAGAACCAGAGGACAAATTGGAAGTTGAAAGAATTCACGCATTGCCTCTTGAAAAAGATCCCCATAAGAAAACTTCTAGAAATATTATAGCCAAATTCTAGAGTTCCCAGGTCAAGGAGAAAATACTACAAGGAGTCAGGAAGAAACAATTTGAGTATTGTGGAAACAGTCAGGATAACACAAGACCTAGCAGCTTCTACAATCAAAGGGCTTGGAATATGATATTCTGGAGGTCAAAGGATCTAGGACTAAAGCTAAAAATCACCTACCCAGCAAAACTGAATATAATGCTATAAGGGAAAATATGGTTATTCAATGAAATAGAGGATTTTCAAGCATTCTTGGTGAAAAATCCAGAGCTGAACAGAAAATTTTACTTTCAAATACAAGAAGCAAGAGAAGCATGAGAAAGTAAACAGGAAAAAGAAGTCATAAGGAATTTATTAAAGTTGAATTATTTACATTTCTACATGGAAAAACAATAATTGTAGCTCATAAGACTTTTCTCAGTATGAGGATAGTTGAAGGGAATATATATGTGTGTGTGTGTGTGTGTGTGTGTGTGTGTATATATATATATATATATATATATATATATATGTATAGGAGAGTGTATGTGTATAGAAATATATATATATGTAAGTGTGGACATATGTATGTTTATGTATACATAGACAGAGGGCACGGGATGAATTGAATATGAAGGGATGATATCTAAAAAAATAAAATTAAGAGGTGAGAGAGGGATTTATTGGGAGAAGGAGAAAGGGAAAGATTAGGGTAAATTATCTCATATAAAAGAGGCAAGAGAAAACTGTTACAATGGAGAAGAACAGGAAGGTAAAACGGAATGGGACAACCTTATTCTCATTGAATTTGGTTTAAGGGGGGAATAACATACATACTCAATTGGGTATTTTATCCTAGAGAAAAATAAGGGGGTAGGGATAAGAAATGGGATGATAGAAGGGAGGGCAGGTTGGCAGAGAGGGTTGTTAAGAAGCAAACATTTTTGAAAAGGGATAGGATCAAAGGAGAAAATAGAACAAGTGAGGGATAGAATAGGCTAGAGGGAAATATAGTTATTCTTTCATAATATAAAAACTATGGAAATGATTTGGGTAACTACACATGTACAACCTATACTGAATTACTTATCTTCCAAGTGGAGGTGGGTGAGGAGGGAAGAAGGAAAAAAAATCTGGAACACAAAGTTTTAAAAACAAATGTTTAAAAAAAATTGTTTTTTTACATGAAACTGGGAAATAAGATATACAGGCACTGGTGTATAGAAATCGATCTTGCCTTACTAGAACGTTAGAGGGGTTATGGAGGAGTATATTAGTGGGAATAGTTTGGGGGAAGGGATATTCAGTAGGTTTGCTATTTTGGGGGTAGGGGTAGAGGAAAAATGGGTAGAAAAATTGTAAACTCAAAGTCTTGTGGAAATTAATGATAAAAACTAAAAATAAATAAATTTTTAAAAATGTATTGGACTACCTGAAAGTCATGATCAAAAGTAGAGCCTAGACATCACATATCAAGAAATTTTTAAAGGAAAACTGCCCAGATATCTTTAGACTCAGAGGGAATAGGAATTAATTTCCAGGGATCCTAACATGAAAATTCCCAGAATATTACAGCTAAATTCTAGAGGGTCCCAGGTCAAGAAGAAAATATAAGTAGTCAGCAAGAATCCAAGTATTAACAATACATACAGTAAATCATCAAATATAATTAACCCTTACAAAGAAAAAGAAAAAGAACAGGGGAGGCTAGGTGACGCAGTGAATAGAGCACCGGCCCTGGAGTAAGGAGGACCTGAGTTCAAATCCAGCCTCAGACACTTGACACAATTACTAGCCGTGTGACTTTGGGCAAGCCACTTAACCCCATTTGCCCTCCAAAAAGCAAAAAAAAAGAGAGAGAGAGAAAAAAGAGAGAGAGAGAGAGAGAGAGAGAAAGAATACAAAAGGTACATTGCCTTACACCACCACTGTTCAGACCTGAGAATCTCAATCTGTTATAGCAGAAAATTCATTTCTTTTTTTTTCCAAATGCTTTATTAACTTCTGGTTTACATCATTCATTTCTGTCAGATTTTGAGTTACAATTTTTCCCCATTTTCCCCCTACCCACCACCCCAAAATAACAGTCCCATAGGATATCCCCTCATCCAATCTGCTCTCGCCCATCTCTTCTCCCATATCCCCTTCTACTTTTCCAGTAGGGCAAGGTGAATCAGGAAGACCTGAGTTCAAATCCAGAATGACCCACTTAAAATCTGTGTAACCCTGGGCAAGTAATTTAACCTGTTTACCTCAGTATCCCCAATTGTAAAATGGGGAAGATAGCACCTACTTTCCAGGGTTGTTTTGAGGAACAAATGAGATGTTTGTTAAAAGCACTTAGCATCTCCTAGGCACTTATATATATACATATATATATACATGCATATGCCCTTTCCCTTTTCCCTTTCAGGTAACTTAGTTTCTGTTACCTCTAGATTTATTATTTTTTAAAATATAGTGGTAGTCTACACACACACACACACACACACACACACACACACACACACACACACAGAGTTCCGGTTTTTCTGATCCCCTTACATCATTTTGTATAGATATTTCTACATTTCCCGGTATACTTCACATTTCATCACTTTATACATATACTTCTTTATTTCCTTGTATGCTTCACATTATATTTTTATACTACCATAATAAACCACTATACTAACTTCATAATTTATTCGGCCATCTCCACTTGTCAGATATTTTTTTCCTAAATTTTTGTGACTACAGAACTGTATTTTGTATAAATGTCATTTTTTCTTTTTATGATGTTTTTGGGATAAAACTGGAATAGTTGAATCCAAGTGTGTTATTGTTTTAGGACTTAATATATTTTGTTTTCCAAAACGTATGTTTGTAACAGACTAGTCATCAATGTATTAGCACATTTACTTCCCTATAGTCCCACCACTAGATTTGTTATATGTTGCTATTTTTTTCTATTCAAATGAGTGGAAACTGGTATCAAGCTTTTCTTGACTTTAGTTTCACATTAAAGATTTGCATATCTTCTCATGTTTGTATTTCCTCATTCACAAATAAACTATCCTTCCCTTTGGCCATTTTCCCAACAGCAAGAGTGAATTATCAGTTTTATAGATGTGCATAATTTCCTTATAGATTCTAAACGTAATACCATACCAGTATCTAATATTCAACAATAACTACAACTATCGTTTCCAACCTATTTCTTTTAATTTTAGAGAATACTTTTTTGCTGTGTAAAATTCTTTTTTCTTCAGATAATGAAAGCCATTAAATTTGCCTCAAATTTCTATTTGTTTGATAAAAATGTTCTTCCTCTCTATAGCTGAGATGTTACTCCATTTTTCCCCCAGATTTTTTTATATTGAGACCACTGAGTTAATTAGGTTTTTTTGGTGAGGTATGGTTCAAAAGCTATTTTTCTGGTTATGTGACTACTCAGTTTTCTTAGTTTTGTTGACTTAATTTAACCAATCCCAAGTGCTTTTTTTTTTTGCTTTTTGGAGGGCAGTTGGGGCTAAGTGACTTGCCCAAGGTCACATGGCTAGTTTTTGTGGTAAGTGTCTGAACCTGGATTTGAACCCAGGTCCTCCTGACTCCAGGGCCAGTGCTCTATTCACTGTGCCACCTAGCCACCCCATCCCAAGTGCTTTTAAAAATGTATTTATAAAAAAAAATTTAAAAACCAACCCCAAAACTTTTTTTTTTCAGATTGGCTTCTATCTCTAAGTTCTCTACTCTGTTTTATCCATTTTCTCCATTCTTTTTCTAATACTCTTTTTCTAGTTTTAATAAATACTCTTTGCTAGTGTCAGGACTCACTTTGGTATCTTTCTTTTTTAGTGTTTTGTCTTGTTTGTTTTTTCCTGTGAATTTGGTCATAACTTTAATTCTATGATATAGTCTATTATTTTGTTGTATATTGTGGTGAGTCATTGTTATCTTAGAAAATATTTACAAGGAATTATTTGAATAAGGAATACAGTAAAATAATGGGTTCAAAAGTTATTGCCCCTTTGGAGGAAAATCTTTTGAACAAAAATGCTGTTTTGATAAGTTATGAAGGTATTGCCTATATGTCAATACTATTACAAACATTATTAAAATATCATGTGTTTCAAAAAGTTGTATTAGTGAGATTTTCAAACTTTTCCACTAAAATAAAATTGTAAAAATTTTTCCTGATGTTGGTGCTTGGGTAGTCAGGGGCTCTGCTCTGCTCAGAGAAATATCTGTGGAATACAACAAACTGATTTGTGGAGAATTTAGATCCTGAAATGATACAACATGCCTAAAAATGCCTTCAATGAGCAGTAATTCACTTATTCCTATACAACTTGTTTATTTCAGCTAAATGGATGATCCAAATGCCCATAGACAGAAAGTAACCTACCGATATGCTATATTCAAATACAATTAGAACCTACATAGGGGGAGTGCAAAGCATCTTAAGTACAACTGTTAAGGAACTAGCAATCGTTTTTTGAATTCTACATTTCCCAATTCCTCAATTTGTTTTTCTGTGCAAATACATCAAGCCTTTAATATATGCTTTGTGCAAGCAAAAAAGATGCATCTTGTGTACACTGTAGCAGTAAGCTTTCACTGTAACATTTTTACATTATGTCACCTTAAAAGTTTAAAATAATTTTTCAAGTTCACTGAAATAGGATTTTGTTTATAGTAAGCAATCTACTACTATAAAGAGATATAAGAAAATAGATTTCTTGTTGAGATATTAAGACAGAGCAATAGGATCTAGCAAAAAAAAATCATGGAAATCTTGAAGGAAAGAAGAGAAATTATCCATCTAATGTGACATTTACTAGCCTGAAAATAGGTGGGCTGGGCTTTATGATACATCTCTAATTCTATTATTTGGGTATGCAATGAAGTTAGGGTATAAAACAATGTCATTTTATGAATTTTATTTTAAGGGAGCAGGATAATTTATGGTAATTACCTCTGAAATAACCAAAAAATCCATTTTAGCCCATTTATGAACACTTAAAAAGAAATCTCAATTTTTGTTTGTTAGGCAGTTTTTTATCTCTTCATTTTTCTGTGATTGTATAAGGTTTGATTTGCCACGAGTATCTTCAACTAGTTCTCTCAGGCGGGACAAATGGTGCAAAGCCCTTTTTGAAAAAAAAAAAGATATACTATTTAGTACATAGAGGAAAAAATATGTAGCACAGTTCTTTTATAAAATAAAATAACTAGATAATAAGACAGACCACTGAATTTTGAACATTTTCCCTCAAAGGAACTTTTTGTTTTAACTTTGCTCTTTAAAAATACATTTGAATACTATTTGGGATTAATAAATAATTTATCTTAGTTTCTATAAATGCTGTTAATAATCCCAAGAACATAAGTATTTTAATCTTTACAGCAAAAATGGTTAAGAGTTATTATCTTGGTATTTAGGAAATATGCTTTTGTATAGTTTCTCTTTCATGTGAGACAATCTGCAAATACTGTAACTTCTTGACCCTAGCTATTGCCTCTCTAGTAAAAGAAATAATGTGAATCCCTTCTCTACTTAGCAAGGATATACTGAAGATTATTTAAGAAAATAAAAAAAATACTGTGCACTCCTCAAAAGAAAGGTAATATAGAAAAATAATAAATGTATTAAGTAGATATTCTCATTGAACCTCTTCTTCTCTAGGCCTCTAGTTTTCATCTGAATGCATGGTAGCATACAGTCAATCATATGAAAATATATCATACTTTCTAGGGTATTCATATGATGCTTACACCATCTATTATTACTGTCACATATCCCCAAGGTGTACAGATCATAGGTCTCTACGATTTTCTCCCAAAGACAATTTCTTCAGTGACTTCAGTAGCTGACTTACAAAGTTCTCTCCCAAAACTTGCCATCATGTTTACTGATTTTAGTATTCATATTGAATACCCTTTTAAGAGTTCCTTACTTCTTCAACTCCCATGGCCTCCATCTCCAGCAAACTTCATCTGCACAAAATGGTAATGCCTTAAATCTCAATATCACCCCAAACTTCTCCACTTATACCTGCTCTCATAACATTCTACATTATCATATATTTATTTATCTGTATACATCTCCCCTCCTTCTGCCTCCCTCACCCCAATGATAGCTCTGTTACTTTAGGGATCAGGTTGGTTTTCATTACATATCAGGCATTGTGCTAGGTGCAGGCGATATACATTTTTTAAAAAGTGAAGGAGGTCCTTCCTCTAAGTAATTTACATTTTTATAGGAGGAGACCACACATACAAGGAAGTGGTGACCAAGGAAGGGAGTTTTAATCTGAGTCATTATAGGAATGGTGAATAAAGTCATAAGGCAATCAATTATCCTTTCCAGAAGTAATGATAGTATTGTTTTGGTAAGATTTATGGGTAGCTGCACATAACACATGCTCTAGAGATGGCTAGATAAAATGGGTCACACTTATTCACTCACCAATAATGGCATTTCAGACTCAGGTAGGAGAAATGACAATTGACACTGAGGGATAAGCCCCCCAAATCAGATTATAATAAGCAGACAAAAACTTGAAAAGTCATAGTTGCTTGGAATTATTTTGCAAAGGGACAAATAGTTTGAAACACCTCAAAATCTACTGAACATTGTAATTTTATATTATAGCACAGCATAATCAGTGATATTATGATCTGAATCATCAAGAAAAGGATGGATTGGGGCAGAGCCAAGATGGCGGAGTAGAAACAGGTCATCCAATCCACTCTGCCCCCAGATTCCCCCCAAACTATGTAAAAGGGGACTCTGAACAACTTCTGGAGCCCCAGCACCCACAGAACGACACAGAGAAGCTAACCTCCCGCTGAGGACAGCCCAGCAGCTCTGCAGGAAGGACCAGCGCAGTGGTCTGGGACCTGGCAGTGTGCAGAGCGCAGGAGCAGAGCCGAGCCCAGGTCCACGTAAGCCGAGGTTTTAGCCCCAGGGCGGCAGGGCCAGCAGCCAGCTGGAGGAACCCCAGAACACCAGGAGCTGTGGCGACTCCAGAATTATCAACATAGACTTGCCTGGGACAAAGTAAGAGGTTAGTGTCCTATGGACTTTGGGACTGGTATTAGGGAATGCGTCGGCTCCCTCCCCTGGGGGCTAGAAGCCGCTGAGGACAAACACCATTTTGTAGTTTTCAGAGGCAGCTCCTGCTCCCAGCCTGCAAATTTGTAGGGAGATCCAGCGATCAGTCTTGGGGGGTAATCGCTCTTGCTTTAACCTCCCTGGATCTGGATTGTGATCTAGGGTGGAAGTCGTGGGTGGGTTTACAGCTTGCCAGAAACGGAAGTTGCCCCCCACACGTTCGGGACGAAAATTCCTCTATCTGGCCTTAAAGCCATAGTGTGGCAACAAGCCCAAAAGTCAAGTAATTAAGGGGCAACATGCCAAGGCAAAGGAAACAGAAAAATGCAACCCTAGACTCCTATTTTGGGGGCATAGAGCGGGAAAAGGACTGTGAGGTCAGAAGTCCTGCTCCAAAAGCCCCAGGGGAAAACATGAGTGGGTTGCAGGCCATAGAAGACCTTAAGAAGGACTTTAAAAATCAAATAAGAGAAGTGGAGGAAAAATTGGAAAGAGAAATAAGAAGGATGCAGGAAAAGTATGAAATGAGGGTCAACAGCCTGACTGAGGAAAACAACACCTTAAAAAATAGACTAACTCAAATGGCAAAGGAGGCCCAAAAGGGCAATGAGGAGAAGAATGCCTTAAAAAGTCGAATTTGCCAGATGGAAAAAGAATCTCAAAAGTTCACTGAGGAGATTCATTCCTTCAGAGTTAGACTGGAGCAAATGGAAGCTAATGACTTTATGAGAAATCAAGATGCTGTTAAGCAGATTCAAACAAATGAAAGATTAGAAGGCAATGTGAAATATCTCATGGGAAAAACCACTGACCTGGAAAATAGATCCAGGAGAGACAATTTAAAAATTATTGGACTACCTGAAAGCCATGATCAAAGAAAGAACCTAGAAATCACCCTTCAAGAAATTCTCAAGGAAAACTGCCCTGATGCTTTAGATCCAGAGGGCAAAATAGAGGTTGAAAGAATCCACTGATCACCTCCTGAAAAAGATCCCAAAAAGAAAACTCCCAGGAATATTATAGCCAGGTTCCAGAATCCCCAGATCAAGGAGAAAATACTACAAGCAGCCAGGAAGAAACAATTTCAATATTGTGGAAACACAATCAGAATAGCCCAGGACCTGGCAGCTTCTACACTGAGGGATCGAAGGGCATGGAATATGATATTCCAGAGGGCAAAAGAACTGGGAATGAACCCAAGGGTCACCTACCCAGCAAAACTGAGTATTTTGTTTCAGGGGAAAATATGGTCATTCAGTGGAATAGAGGACTTTCAAGCATTCTTGAGGAAAAAACCAGAATTGAATAGAAAATTTGACATCCAGACACAAGAAGGAAGAGATGCCTGAGAAGGTAATCAGGGAAAAGAAATCAAAAGGAACTTATCAAAGTTGAACTATTTACATTCCTATATGGAAAAGCAATAACTGTGACTGATGATATCTTTCTCACTATGAAAATAATGGAAGAGGGTGTGTGGTCATATGAATACATATGTGAATGTGTGTGTATATGGTTACAGTTATATATGGATAGAGGGCATAGGTTGAATTTGTTGGGAAGGGAGAATACTCAAGGGATGAAATTATGAGGTGAGAGAGGAAAGTGGCAAGAGGAGATGGGGAGAGACAGGGTAGGGTAAACTATCCCATGCAGAAGAAGCAAGGGGAAGTGGTTGCAAAAGAGGAGGAGAATAAGGAAGGCTAAAAAGGCAAAACCACATTCACACTGAATTTGGTTCAGGGAGAAAATGACATACATACTAAATGGGATATCTCAACCTGCAGCAGGATAGGGGGAAGGGGGATGAGAGGAGGGATGATGGATGGGAGGGCATCCTTGGGGGGAGGGGAGGTTGGAAGTACCCACTATAGAAGAGGGACAGGATCATGTAGGGAATGGACCAGGTGGGGGGTGGGATGAGTGGGAGGGAATTATAAGCAGCCTTGTACAATATATCTACTATGATAATATTTTGCATAGCTAGACATGTACAACATATACTGAATTACTTATCTCCCAAGAGGGAATGGGTGACAAGGGAGGAAGGAAATGGATCTGAAATTCGAGGTCGTAACATTAAATGTTTCAAATATATATAAATACTATTATTAATACTCTTTTGCTTGTAATAGGGAGATAAGATGTGCAGGCATTGGGATGCAAAGACTCACCTTCCTCTAATGGAAAAGTCGATGGGGGTATGGGAGAAGGTATGGGAGAGAGCAGATTGGAGGAAGCGATATCTTGTGGGATTACTATTCTGGGAGGTTGGGTAGGGGAATAATGGGGGGAAAATGATTGCAACTCAAAATCTGGCGGAAATGAATGATGTAAAACAGAAGTTAATAAAGCATTTGTTTAAAAAAAAAAAGAAAAAGAAAAGGATGGATTATGTTATATATGCCATCTATATGGGAAACACCTATGTAATCCAGTGTTTTAAAATTTTCTTTTTAAAATAAAAATTAGGTTAGATTTTTTAAAAGATCTTTCAGTATTTATAGAGAGCAGTTTTAGTTTAGTATATAGAACACTGGCCTCAAAGTCAGAACCACATGGTTTCACATCCACCTCTACACAAAATAGCTTTGTGATCTGCAAAAAAATGTCAGACATGGTCCCTGTCTTTAAAGAGATTATTAACATAAAACCTGAAGCAAAAAGCCTATATTTATTTATACACCATATACATGCAAATGTTGCATATATCTCAGAGCCATCTTCTACTTTTCCTTATACTTTAACTCTTTTTACCAACCCTTGCTGGTTCTATCTGGACAAGATCACTCACAAAAATCCCCATGCTTCCTTTACATTGCCACCACCCTAGTTCAGACCCTCATATTACATCTCACTTAGAAATTATGATAGTCTTGTTTTCTCTGCCTCCAGTCTCTCCTTTTTCTACCCCATTCTTCACAAAGCTGCCAAAATAGTCTTCCTTGTACATAGTTAAGAACTTCATAAAAATCTGACTCATTGAATTTCCTAAGGTCTTCTATTTCATTCCCTTGTTCAAAATCTTCAACAGCTCCCTACTGCTTCCAAGACAAAATACAAAGTCCTAAGCCTGGTATTTAAGGCCCACCATAGTGTTTCCTGCCATTATACATTACTCTTCTTCATATACATTATGTTCCAGCCAAAATAGATTTTGAGCAGTTCCTAGACTCAGCATATGATTCTAGCACTCATAAAGGCCATTTTGGGGGGCCTAAAATGCAACCTCTTCTTTGTATTTTAGGATCTTTCCCTCCCTTTCAAACTTCAGCTCAGTTACCACCTTTTCTGTGAAGTCTACCCTTCTTTCCCTCGAGTATAAGTATTTTGCCTCTCTCAAATTTTCATAGAGCACTTAGTCTGAATCTACCCGTTACATCTTCCATTTTATTATATTTTTCTATATGCATGTCCAATCTTCACCCTTCCCAGTAAAATAAAATCTCCTTAAGATAAGGGACTATCTTTAAAAAATCTATCTCTGGTAGCAAGCACAGCCTTTACAAGTGTTTTAACAAATGTTTGTTGAATTAAGAGGAGACATATATAAATATAATGCATAAATTGAAGCTAGGTTCCAATTAGTACAACTAATGAATTCTGTGAAGTGGTCTCATGTATTCAAATTTTCACTTTTTAAAGTTATGATTATATAAATGTAAATTGTCATTGTATGTACATCAAAACATGCCATCTAAAAAAATTGTTACTCGGAAATAAAAAGATAATTTGCAATGATTTATTTATAGGACCCTTACATGGAAATATCTGCTACAAGAATTACTAATAGCTTGTCCCAAAGAAAACCCTGTTAAGTCATCAATTAAAGACAAGTGCCCAAACAGAATTAAATAAACGAGGTAAGTTTCTTGAAAATCTTCAGTAATGTTATACTTAGGAACTTTTAATGGTTTTTTTTTAAGCAAGGGAATAGCTGATAAGTTAACTGCCAACATATTCATTAAATATTTTAACTAATATTAATATTTATAAGAATATACTTACTTTTGAAGTGATTTGGTAATAGGAATTATATCTTCCTTTGCAGACCTTTCATCTTCTGGACCCTACCAATAAAAAATAGCAAGTCAGGTTAAGTATTAAAATTTATAGTATATAACACATGTATGTATACATATATATATACATACCCTTTATATGTCTACATATATAAACATAATAAAAATTACAATGTGTATTTCTAAACAGCATGGTATACATAACATTTTTGAGGAAACAGAACCTTCAAAAACACCTATTGATTTTCTGAAGCAATAATACCAGCCAATGAGGTTCAACAGTACAACAAAAAGAATGTTTTTTAGATTATTCATCTTTCCATGGTCCTGAGACATTTTTGTAAATATCTGTGTCCAATCTGATCACAATGCTGATCCTTAATTTTGTAATGCAACTGTGTAATTGTCAATCTTAGGAAAATGATTCTATTAGAGTTAATAACTAGAAATAAAGAAAATGTGTTTCAAACTAAATATACTACATAATTTGAATACATATTGAACTAAATATTCACCATAATTTTCCAGGCCACAGCCTGCTTATAAAACTAAAATCTTGGACAAGAGATCTAATTCATATGATTAAAGGCAATGAATACTTATTTTCTTCAAACCTGTCCAACCTGTTTGTCTGGTGCCAAATTTAAAATAATTACTGCTGAATCCACAAGGTAAGACTTTAAACAGCAGTGGAGGAAAAAACCTCATGAAACAACATAAGAAACCAAAATACTTAATCCTTCCACTTACCCTCCCCACCCTCAGTCCACGAAGTAGTGGACAAAACTAGTTTGAGCAATTACTTGTGTTTCATATCCTAAATGTGGAGAGTCCCACCAAATTCCCCAATGGTAAGGATTCATTCTAAATTTTCCTCTTCCAATCCATAAGAAGTTGAAAATATTGATGATGCTCAGCCATGGGAAGGACAGGGAATATAACTTTGGTGGGGAGAGGGGAGAGGTGCAGAAGATAAAGCATTGTACAGCTGCCTCAACATGAAAAGGTTTTTGGGTGAAAGGGAAAGGAGACCAGAAACCACCCAAGGATGACTATTTTCCTGTGGGCAATCCAACCAGGGTCCCACATTCCATAACCTGAGGAAGCTGATGTACCAGATTCAGGGGTCCGTATGGGAGAAAGTACATCAGGGAAATAGAGGGGAAAAGGGATAAGAGGGGGAAGGAGTACCAGAGACAAGCTATTCTGAACAGAAAAAAGAGCTAAAGAACAAAAAGTCCAAGAGAAAAAGGCTGGGTGTAAGCATAGCTCCAGAACAGATGAAACAACTGTGAGAGTCAAAGACAGGAAAAATTAGTAAATTAGTAAAAAAAAATTAGTAAAAACAAACAAAAAGGACCATAAACATTAAATAAGTATTATTATACTACAAAGAAAAATCAAAAATACAAAATGGAAAAGAATTCTACAGATTTCTCGGACATCATAGAAAAACTGCAAGAAACTCCAGAACCGGTCAAAAGAAAAATCAAATATTTAAAAGAATGTATCAGAGTAGTAACTAGATAGTAAAAACAAAGTTCTCAATACAAAATTAAACAATACAAACAGCAAAGCAAGTAACTTAAAGCACATAATGGAAAAAGGATATCCTCAAAGGTGTAAAGACTATGAAAAAACAAGTGACATATTAGGAACTTTTCCACAAAAGCAGAAATAAATTTTACAAAAGAAGAACAAACAATAACTAGGTGGCACAGTGAATAGAGTGCCGGCTCTGGAGTCAGGAGCACCCGAGTTCAAATCTGGCCTCAGACACTTGACACTTAACTGTGTGATCTTGAGCAAGTCACTTAGCCCCAACTGCCCTGCCTAAAATGAGAGAGAGAAAGAGAGAGACAGAGAGAGAATATTACTTTAAAAAAAAGTTGGGAATGAAGTTAGATAATTTTGAATCACATACTTACCTTGGCAGGGAATGGCAAATATGAAAAAGAAGGATGACAAATAAATAGAAAGAAAGCAAAATAAAATTTAAGGAAGTTGCCTTGGTCTCCACCTGCAACTCAGACTCTAACCCTAACCCTAACCAAAACAGTAAACTTAATCCTAAATACTTCTAACTCTTAACCCTAAATGCCCAAATGGGCCTCTGATTCTGATTCTAATCTTAACCTTAATCCTAACCCCAAAAGCCTCCTACTCTAACACATTGATTCCAACCTTCTGCCTTCACCTCCACCTCCTAGATTAACCCTAACCCTAAATGCATTCCTCTAACTCTTAAGTATAAATGCCTCCTACTCTAACCCAAAACCTAACTCTCTGACTCTTCCTCCAACTCTTAACGCTAAATTCCTCTGACTCTAGCCCGAACCCTAAATGTACCTCCAACACTGACTCTAACCTTAGCCCCAATTCTAACCCTAAATGCTTCTAATTCTACCTCAGGGCTCTGCCTGCAACTCAGACTCTAACCCAAATGTCTCCAGCTAACACTATTTGCCTCCCAGCTCTAACCCTAACCACTAAATGTGCCTCTGACTCCACCTCTGTAATGTAATAGGAATCTGAAGATCTTCTCTGCCCCTTAAGAGACTTAGGTGAATTTGAGGACCTTTCCCGATTTGAAAATAAACTCTGCCCCCTAATAAGCTAAATGTGGTCACCTGGAGCCTGTGGTGGGAGGCTTGTTTTTCAGAAAGGCATAACTTTTGTTACTTTGTAGTCAAGTGGGTCACAAGGCTTGTGATATTCTCTGACCTTCGAGAAGGCTATATATACCTCTGAGGTGAGGTTTTGCTTTGGGACTCACTTAAGGGAAGAGTTATGTGATTTGGCCAGATGAAACTCTGGGTAGCCATTGAGCTCCCCCTCCCTCTCCCATGGAAACCCAGATATTGGTGCTTCTCTCTCTGGTGACCAACTGTATGTATGTGATGGTTAGACAGCTAGAAGCCCTGTCTGTTGGTCTGCTGAATTGTGTTATTTTCTCTGTCTGTATTTTTGTCTGCTTGAACTTCTGTTTGTATTTTCTGAAGTTCAAGGTGCTGACTTTCCCCCCTGAACTAGGTAAATGATATATGTTTGATTAAAGTAAGATTATTACGCCTTTTTTAAGTTGCTTTCCTTTAGAAAAGCAGATCAAAGAACCTATGCTAGCAGCCATCCTGGGTATGCCAGAGTGCTTACTGCCACAGCCTCCAACTCTGACCCTAAATGCCTCTGCTATAACCCTAATCCTAACCCTAACCCTCCAAATCCACTTCCCACTCTAATACTAAACTTAACAGTAACCCTAACCCTAACCCTCCAATTCTAGCCCAAATTCCAAATGGGCCTCCAACTCTGATTCTAACCCTAACTGTAACCTTAATCCTCCAACTCTAATGAATTGACTCCAACCTTCTGGCTCCACATCCTACTCTAACGCTTACCCTAAATGCATGCCTTTGACTCTGACTATAAATGACTTTTACTCTAATCATAACACAGAACCCTCTGACTCCGGCTTTGATGGTACGCCGAAACCTTAACCTTAACCTTAAGCATAAACCTAACCCTCTGACTCAAACCTTAAATGGGTGCCTCTGACTCAAAACATAACCCTAAATGCATCAGACTGACTTCACCTCTGATTCTGACTGTAACCTTAAATGCCTCCAACTCTAACCAAAAGCCTAAATGTGATTACTACTCAGATTCTAACCCTACACCTAACCCAAACAGTAACCCTAACCCTAAATGCCTCCAACTCTTAAACCTAAATGCCCAAATGGGCTTCCAATTCTGGTTCTAACTTTAACTCTAATCCTAACTCTAAACTCGCCCAACTCTGCCTCTGCCTTTGACTCTAACCCTAACCTTAAATGTACCTCGGACTCTGCCTCTGACTCTAACCATAAATGCCTCTGACTTTAACCCTAATCCTTACCCTCATTCTAATTCTCATTCTAACCCTCCAAATATACCTACCATTCTAACTCTAAACTTGACAGTAACCTTAATCCTAAACCTCTGACACTAACCTTAAATGCATTCTACTCCAACTCTAACAAATTGAAACTCACCCTCCACTGCCAATTCCCACAGGGACCCTCACCCTAAATGCACACCTGCCTCCAATTCTAACCCTAACCTTAAATGCCTCTAACTCCACTTCCAACTGTAACCCTAACACTAACCATAAATTACTTTGACTCTAGCCATAACCCAAAATCCTACTAAGCCTCCAACTCAATATCTAACCCTAACCCTACCTCTAAATACCTCCAACTCTAAATGTAACACTAACCCTAAATGAAAATTTCGGACATGTCTCCAACTCCACCCAAAACAACCCCTCTAAACCTGACCCTAACTCTAATCCTAAATCCTAAAATGTGCATTCTAACCCTAAATGCATACCTCCAACTCTAACCCTAAAAGCCTCAGACTCTAGCCCTAACTCTAAATGTGCCTCCACCTAACTCTAACCCTAAATACCTGACTCTGAATCTAATCCTAACCCTAACTCCATGCCCCTTTATCCTAATTTTAACGCTAACCCTAATGATGAATGCATCCTGACTCTAACCCTAACCCTAAATGCACTCCAACCCTAACCCTAACCTAATCCTAACCCTACCCGACTCTAACCTTAAACCTAAGTGGCGCTTACCAACTTTAACCCTAACCCTGACCTAACCCCAACCCAATACTAAAGGCACCTCCTGACTCTAACCCTAACACTTTCTAACCCTAACCCTAATCCTAACTGCCTCCTGGCTCTAAACCTAACTCTAACCCAAACCTAAATCTTAAATGCCCGTCTCTGACTAATGCAAAATCTGCCTTCAACTCTAACCCTATCATGTGCACACCTCTGACTCTAACCCTAAGCCAAATTCTAACCCAAAATACATGCACCTCCAACTCTGATCCTAACCCTAACCCTAAATAACTCTGACGCTAACCCTAACCCTATCCCTAAATGCCTCCAATCTAAACTTAACCCTAAATCTAACCTTAAAGACATGCCTCCAATTCAGCCTCAGACTCCCCTTCTGATACTAACCTTAAATGCCTCCGACTCTAACCCTAACTTTAAATGCCTCTGATTAAACTAACCCAATCTAACCCTCCAAATCTAACCCTAAACCTAAATGTGCTCTTCTGACTCTAACTATAAAAGCCTCTGACTCTAACCCTTACCCTAACCCTAAAATTAACAGTAACCCTAACCCTAAACCTCTGACTCTATCCCGAACTCTAAATGTGCCAGGGCAAATAAAAGAGAATAAGGTAGGGAAAAGCTTGTGAGAATAGATGAGTACTAAATGTGTTTAAGTAGGGTCAAAGTACTGACTAATAAAGAGAGGATTAAACCAATACAAAAGAAGCAAATGGCAGAAGACAAAAATCTCACAATCATAGCCTTAGATGTGAATGCATTAAGGACCTCAATAAAATGAAAGAAAAATGGTGGAGCAGACAAGAAAAAAAATTCAACAATATACTAATATACTGTGGTTAAAAACATGTAAAAAAATAAAGATGCATGGAACAAAAACAAGATGCTAGAAGAAATTTAACATGCATCTGATGATTCCAAAAGAATCACAGTCTTACTATCAGAAAAAGCAAAAACAAAAATTCAAAATGCTAAGACCAATAAGGACAGTTAGTTACATTATACTTTAAAGCAAGTGTACCTTTTGGGTACAATGAATGTCTCTAGCAGTGTGGTGAAGCCTGTGGACCCATTCTCAGAATTTTTTTTAAATGCAAAAAATAAAATACACAGAATTATAAAGGAAAATAATTATAAAGTTAACAAACTATTTAAAAAACAAATTCATGGATTTCCCTGAAATCTATCTACAGACTCCTGGTTAAGAACCCCTGCTTAAAAGGAACCCTAGTCAATGAACCAAAACAACAATAACATATTGGTACAAAATATTATAATATCTGGACAGGATAACGTGAGTTCCAAGAGCCTCTTGTCTCTTGGGAAATCCAGAACTGCCTCAGGGCCTCTTGGTTCGAGGTCGCTCCATGCCCGTGGGAGATGAGGAGGTGCTAAGGAATACAGTTCAGTTGCCGGCTCACAAGGACGTCTCTCACCAGACCGCTCTCTTGATGAGCAGCTGCTGACATGGCTGGTTTGCTCTCCCATTGATTCACATTCCCCATGGACAAGGAATTCACGCCTGAATCGTGCTCCTATAAAAGTATATAAGGTGCCAGCTTTCTTCCTCTCAAATACCACCCACTGTCTTAGAATAAACTGTAAGTCATTTCTCTTCCTTGTCTCTGGTCTCTTCAATCCCTCCTGAGAATACAACCAAGGGTTGGCCCCCAGGTTATCAGAGTTAGCAGCCACTTACAAATATCTAAATTCAGAAAGTTAACTAAATTCAAAAACAGATTAACAATAACACAATAACTAGGAACTTTTAGTGTTTTTCAAAACTGGAAAAATCTAACAAGTATAAAGAAAAAGAAAAATATAAAACTGAATGCACTGTTGGAGAAATCCTATTTGAAAGATTTATAGTCTTTTAAGTGAGAAAACTAAAGAATATATAAATCTTTTCAGAATTATATAGTACCTTTACAAAAATAGACGATGTACTAGTGCACAAAAATTTTTAATTTTTTAAATTTTTTTTTAAAAAGACAGGACCACCAAATAAATTTAGAGGCCATAAAACATTAAAATAAATAATAATTGTCAATAAGTAATAAAATAATTACAAATGGGAGGAATTGATTGCAATACAACTAATAAAATAATAATAATATGGAAACACAAACAAAAGATTCAGATTCTTATATGAATGGAGATTTAAGAAATACTGAATAATAAGAAAGTCAAAGAACAATTTATGGAAAAATTAACAACTTCATGATTAAAAAACAGTAACAGTGAGATAACATACCAACATTTTGGGGACGTAGCTAAAGTTATCCTCAGAGTAAAAATTCTCTCTCTGAAAAGGTAACAAGATAAGAAATGAGAAAATTAATGCATTCAGTATACAACTTTAAAACCTACGAGAATAAACAAAAAAGCACAAAATACTGAAAATTCAAGAAAAAATGAATAAAATTGCAAACATACTACATAAATGCTTACCCCCTCTTTTTCCTCTCTCCCATAGATAATAAAGCTCCCATAGATAATAAAGAAATTTCTGTGTTCCATATTAATATTTTGGTATTATAGTAAGCTCCAAATAGATGTAAGATTTAGTTACAAAAGATCACAGCAAAATAACTGGAGGAAAATTGATGCAACTTTTCATGGCTTTGGCTAAGAGGAGAACTATTAACCAAAGAAGAATAGGAGAGGGTACAAAGGATAAAAGAGAGGATTTCAATTATATGAATTTGAAAAGCCTTTTGTGAATAAAATAATATGAACAGGATAAAAAGGGAAACTTTGAACTGAGAAAAAAAATATTTGCATTAAGTATCTTTGGTAAGGGTCTGATATCCAAGGAAGATCCTTGCATTAATTCCCTATATAGGGCCAAAAGTTACTCTCTATAAGGGGTAAAAAGATATGATCAGGTCTTCTGGGTTACATGATCAAAAAATAAGATAGAGAACTAGACTTTTTTTTTCTGAACCCCTTGACCTCTCAAAGTCAGAAATTATGTGCCACAGATAAAGCAACTTCAGTTGTCTCCATGACATAGGACAGCCAGAAATCCAAAATAAGATTTAAAAAAACAAAAAAACATAAATTGCTACCTATCCTGACCTCCAGCCTGGAGGGTAGACCCCAGAATGGATACCTTATAAATTCTAATTCCAAGAGGAATGCAGAGAATAGAGAGATACTTGATAATTATAGGGGTTCTGAAACAGAGAATGAGGGTCTAGATTAGAAAGAAAGAGAAGATACATAATGAATAAAGTGAGCGAAACCCTGTCTGGGAAAGGGGCACAAAAAGTGAAATTTAAAAAAACTAACAAACAGGACTAACTGAAAAAGAGAAAAGAAAATCTACTTGGCTGAGAGAGAAAAGGGGGGAGGGAAAGAATGAAATAATCAGATAAAAGCAGGAAAGAACACCAATGTCAGTAATTAACTTATATGTTCCAAATGCCGAGCATCTTAATTTATAATGGCTGTATTGATTAATCTATAAGAAAACATAGACAATAACACAACAGTAACAGAGATTTATTTCTCAGTTTTGGCTAAGTCTAAGAGAAAGTCAACAAATTGTTGGAAAAACTCAAGTTAAAGGACTCCTGGTGTATTCTAAATGGGATTGCAAAAGATTATACATATTTCTCACCACCACCACCACACAGAACTTTTACAAAAACTGACCTATACTAGAGCACATAGATAGATATTTAAAACAAATATAAAAAAGCAAGGAAAGTTAATGCATCTATCACAGACCATAACACAATAAAAAAAAGTTATTAGTTGAGGGACCACAAACAAAAAACAGACCTAAATAGAGATTCAATAATAAGATCCTAAATAACAAATGAATCAAAGAAAAAACACAGAAATGATTAATAATCATATGAAAGAAAATAATGAGGAAACAACATACAAAAATTTTTGAGATGCAGCTAAAGCAGTCCTCAGGGGGGAAATTTTATCTCTGTAATCATATATTAACAAATAGAAAAAGAAGATTAATGAATTGGATATGCATTTTAAAATTAAAAAGCTAATAAAAAAATAAAATAAAACCCTAAAATAAACACAAAAGAAAAGATATTAAAAATTAGAGAAAAGGAAAAATTGTAAACAAAAAATTGAAATAACTAAAATTAAAAGCTGGTTGTTTAAAACGATCAACCTGATTAAAATTGGGCAGAAAATCAAATTAATAAAGTAGCAAACAAGGTGAAATCACAATAAAACAATAAGTAATAAAAATTGCAGTTACAAATTAGCAAAATTACAAACACAAAATAGAGGAATGCTTCCAAAAATACAAAATACTAACTCTATCAGAAGGCCAGATATAGATCTCAAATAACTGGATCTCAAAAAAGGGAAGCAGATTTAGCTATAAAACTAACAAACAAACAAAAACACACAAAGAAAAAAATCCTGGCCCTTACGGTTTCACAGAACAATTCTATCAAATTTTCAAAAAACAACTAATGCCAGTACTTCACAATTTATTCCCAAAAATTAAGAAAGAAAACACCCTACCAGAATCGTTTATGAGAGAAATATAATCCAAATATTTAAACCAGGAAAAAGAACACAGAAGGAAAAGAACACAGAAGGAAACTACAGGACAATATAGTTCATGAATATTGACTCAAAAAAAAATTAAATCCTGTCAGGCTACAACAATTTATTCAAGAAATCATTTATTATAACTGAGTAGGACCAGGGGTGCAAGGGTTGTTTTATCAATAATGTATACAAAATGACTAGAGATTTAATTTTTTTCCTTCTACTACTTTATTAAAGCTAATATCACTATTACATTTTCAAAAAGTAATTCTCTGGGGACCTCTAAATAAACTATTATATCATCTGCAAATGAGATAAGTGTTTCCTCCCTTCCTGTGCTGATTCTCTAAACATCTTCCTATTTATGTTTAATAGTGGAAACATCTTAGCATTATTTCCAGTTTTAATGGGAAAGCTCTCAGGGTTTCTTCAAGTCAAGAGGCATATTAAAAAAACAGTCAAAACAAGTTCCTGCTTTCAAGGAGCTCACAGTCTGATAGGGGAAACAAGATGGAAACAGCTATGTACAAACAAGATATCTGTGTCTATGTACTTGTACGTATACACACATTTATGCATACATATTTAAAAAAACACGTACATATATAAGCCAAAGAGAGGTTTTTATTTGATCCTAGAGGCAATAGGCAGCCACTGGGATTCACTGAAGAAGTTAAAGACATGGTCAGACCTGTGCTTTAGGAAGATCACATGGATAGCTGAGTGGAGGATAGGCTAAAATGGGAAGAGACTCGAGGTAGGAAGGCCAACCAGAAAGCTACTGGAATAGTCCGTATGTGAGCTGACAAGGGTCTGCACTAAAGTGGTAGCAATATCCACACAGAGAAGGGATTGTAAAAGAGATGTTCTTCATTATAAATAATGCTAACTCTTGATTATAGGTTATATACTTTGATCATATTAAGGAACAGTAATTTTCATTATTTACATTTTAGTGTTTTATATTATTTTTTAAACAAATGCTTTATTAACTTCTGTTTTACATCATTCATTTCCGCCAGATTTTGAGTTACAATCATTTTCCCCCCGTTATTCCCCTAACCAACCTCCCAGAATAGCAGTCCCACAAGATATCGCTTCCTCCAATCTGCTCTCTCCCATACCTTCTCCCATACCTCCTTTGACTTTTCCATTAGAGGAAGGTGAATCTTTGTGTCCCAATGCCTGCACATCTTATCTCCCAATTATAAGCAAAAGAGTATTAATAATAGTATTTATATATATTTGAAACATTTAATCTTAAGACCTCGAATTTCAGATCCATTTCCTTCCTCCCTTGTCACCCATTCCCTCTGGGGAGATAAGTAATTCAGTATATGTTGTACATGTCTAGCTATGCAAAACATTATCATAATAGATATATTGTACAAGGCTGCTTATAATTCCCTCCCACTCATCCCACCCCCCACCTGGTCCATTCCCTACATGGTCCTGTCCCTCTTCTATAGTGGGTACTTCCAACCTCCCCTCCCCCCAAGGATGCCCTCCCATCAATCATCCCTCCTCTCATCCCCCTTCCCCCTATTCTGCTGCAGGTTGAGATATCCCATTTAGTATGTATGTCATTCTCTCCCTGGACCAAATTCAATGAGAATGTGGTTTTGCCTTTTTTGCCTTCCTATTCTCCCCCTCCCTTGCAACCACTTCCCCTTGCTTCTTCTACATGAGATAGTTTACCCTACCCTGTCTTTCTCCATCTCCTCTTGCCACTTTCCTCTCTCACCTCCTAATTTCATCCCTTGAGTATTCTCCCTTCCCAACAAATTCAACCTATGCCCTCTATCCATATACACACACATTCACATATGTATTCATATGACCACACACCCTTCTTCCATTATTTTCATAGTGAGAAAGATATCCTCACACAGTTATTGTTTTTCCATATAGGAATGTAAATACTTCAACTTTGATAAGTTCCTTTTGATTTCTTTTCCCTGATTACCTTCTCAGGCATCTCTTGCTTCTTGTGTCTGGATGTCAAATTTTCTACTCAATTCTGGTTTTTTCCTCAAGAATGCTTGAAAGTCCTCTATTCCACTGAATGACCATATTTTCCCCTGAAACAAAATACTCAGTTTTGCTGGGTAGGTGACCCTTGGGTTCATTCTCAGTTCTTTTGCCCTCTGGAATATCATATTCCATGCCTTTCTATCCCTCAGTGTAGAAGCTGCCAGGTCCTGGGCTATTCTGATTGTGTTTCCACAATATTGAAATTCTTTCTTCCTGGCTGCTTGTAGTCTTTTCTCCTTGATCTGGGGATTCTGGAACCTGGCTATAATATTCCTGGGAGTTCTCTTTTTGGGATCTTTTTCAGGAGGTGATCGGTGGATTCTTTCAACCTCTATTTTGCCCTCTGGATCTAAAACATCAGGGCAGTTTTCCTTGAGAATTTCTTGAAGGGTGATTTCTAGGTTCTTTCCTTGATCATGGCTTTCAGGTAGTCCAATAATTTTTAAATTGTCTCTCCTGGATCTATTTTCCAGGTCAGTGGTTTTTCCCATGAGATATTTCACATTGCCTTCTAATCTTTCATTTGTTTGGATCTGCTTAACAGCATCTTGATTTCTCATAAAGTCATTAGCTTCCATTTGCTCCAGTCTAACTCTGAAGGAATGAATCTCCTCAGTGAACTTTTGAGATTCTTTTTCCATCTGGCAAATTCGACTTTTTAAGGCATTCTTCTCCTCATTGCCCTTTTGGGCCTCCTTTGCCATTTGAGTTAGTCTATTTTTTAAGGTGTTGTTTTCCTCAGTCAGGCTGTTGACCCTCATTTCATACTTTTCCTGCATCCTTCTCATTTCTCTTTCCAATTTTTCCTCCACTTCTCTTATTTGATTTTTAAAGTCCTTCTTAAGGTCCTCTATGGCCTGCAACCCGCTCATGTTTTCCCCTGGGGCTTTTGGAGCAGGACTTCTGACCTCACAGTCCTTTTCCCGCTCTATGCCCCCAAAATAGGAGTCTAGGGTTGCATTTTCTGTTTCCTTTGCCTTGGCATGTTGCCACTTAATTGCTTGACTTTTGGGCTTGTTGCCACACTATGGCTTTAAGGCCAGATAGAGGAATTTTCGTCCCGAACGTGTGGGGGGCAACTTCCGTTTCTGGCAAGCTGTAAACCCACCCACGACTTCCACCCTAGATCACAATCCAGATCCAGGGAGGTTAAAGCAAGAGCGATTACCCCCCAAGACTGATCGCTGGATCTCCCTACAATTAATTGCAGGCCGGGAGCTGGAGCTGCCTCTGAAAACTACAAAATGGCGTGTCTCCTCAGTGGCTTCTAGCCCCCAGGGGAGGGAGCCGACGCATTCCCCAAATACAGGTCCCAAAGTCCATAGGACACTAACCTCTTACTTTGTCCTAGGCATGTCTATGTTGATAATTCTGGAGTCGCCACGGCTGCTGGTGTTCTGGGGTTCCTCCAGCCAGCTGCTGGCCCTGCCGCCCTGGGGCTAAAACCTCGGCTCACGTGGACCTGGGCTCCGCTCGGCTCTGCTTCCTGCGCTCTGCGTGTTGCGCGCTGCCGGCTCCCAGACCACTGCGCTGGTCCTTCCTGCAGAGCTGCTGGGCTGTCCTCAGCGGGAGGTTAGCTTCTCTGTGTCATTCTGTGGGTGCTGGGGCTCCAGAAGTTGTTCAGAGTCCCCTTTTACATAGTTTGGGGGGAATCTGGGGGCAGAGTGGCTTGGATGAGCTGTTTCTACTCCGCCATCTTGGCTCCGCCCCCCCCCCATTTTAGTGTTTTACATACAAATTTTGTGTTTTTCTCCATAGATTTTTCTGCCTCTGTTGACATAATCACATTTTTATTACTTATTATACAATTGTGAAAATTTTTCTTACAATTGGAAAATCATTATAATTCCTGGTAAAAATCCAAACTGGCAAAAGTATGTATTTTAATAATAGCTCTATGGCCTCTGTTACTATAGCTAATAGCTTTGTATCAATATTTATTAGTGATATCTACCTCTACTTTGTTTCTCTGCTATCTCCCTCTCTGGTTAAGGTAATAACCGTATTTATTCCAAATAAGGAACTCGGAAAGTACTTTCTCATTTTTATTAAATTTTTATAGCAGAAGAGTTAATTTTTCTTCAAATACCTTTAAGACTTCAATTTTAAATCCATCTGGACCAGACTATTTAGGTTTTCCATTTCCTCTTGTTAAGTCCATTTTATACTTTTAATTCCTCTATTTCTGTGTGGCATAGTAGCATAGTCAGTCCTGAGGCCAAGACCAAGAAAACCTGGATTCAAGACCTCCCTGCCTCCAATCTTCCTACCCACACATATTGGCCATGTGACCTCGAGCTTCTTAGTGATCTTTATTCAGCCTCTCAGCATTCCAGGTAATTCTCTAAAGACTAACTTGCAGAGAAGGAGCTGACCTGCAATGGTAGAGGAAGTTTCCTCATCTAGGAGTTCCCGATAGTAATAAAATCATACATACAATCCACAATCTCTACCATTGTATCTATAGTATGTTTTCCTTCCCTCTCAAAACCCAGTCCTCCTCCTACAAATTGTTCTATTCCAGTCTCCTACTTACATGAATGTATTTGTGCCACTATTTTTTTTCTTCTTGTTTAACCTACCCTTTACCTGGCTAGATAACTGCGAGGATAAAGAGAGTCCCACTCCCAGTTCTATGTTGAAATAACCTTCTTCTAAGGTTAAGAAATAAGTCCCTTTTTTCTTTTCCTCTTGAGGTATTTCTTTATGAATCCAAACACACAGAGCCAAAATCTTTGTCTCCCTTTGTTCCTTACTGACACCAAAGGGCCCACAATCTGTTCTCTTTCAGAATCTAAGTCACTATAACTCTGAAGGACTTATAAAAAAATGCTATCCATTGCCAAAGAAAGAACTGATGGTGTCTTGAATATAGATTCAATATGCTATTTTGTTTCCTTTATTTTTCTTGTTGGGATTTTTCAGTCTATTTTTTTTCTTTCATAACATAACCAATATGTAAATGCTTTGCATAACTACACATATATAACCTGTATCAAACTTCTTGACTTCTCAATGGAGGGGTGAATAGGGAGGAAGGGTGAGAATTTGGAAGTCTAAGTTTTAAAAAGAATGTTAAAAATTATTTTTACATGTAACTGGGGAAAAATAAAATACTAAATAAACCCAAGAAAAAGAATCTAAGTCACTAAATCATAACACAGAAGTTTTAAATTTTTTCAAATTTGGGGTAGCTAGGTGGCGCAGTGAGTACAGCGCTGGCCCTGGAGTCAGAAGGACCTGAGTTCGGTTCCAGCCTCAGGCACTTAACGCACACACAAACAAAAACCTAGCCCTGTGACCTTGGGCAAGTTACTTAACCCCAATTGCCCTCCAAAAAAAAAAAGCAAAAAAAATTTTTTTTTCAAATTTATCTTTCTTAAATTTCTTTTGTCTTCCTAAGATTGACCACTTCTAGTTTTCCCAATAGGAATGCTTGAAAAATCATCAATTCCTTTAAAAATCCTTCTTAACTTTTTAGGATGTTATTCTTGGGTATAAATCATTCACCTTTACTTTTCAATATACCATATTCCAATTTCTTTTCCTTGCTATAAAATCCTACACAATTCTGAGATTCCATGATACTATTTTTTCTTTGACAAAGCTTTAGACCTGAGTAACCCCACCCATGGATATTATGACTAAGGTTTCTCTCCAATGATTAAATATATAATTCTTTTAGACTCTGAATTTTTATTCTAATTCTTCTGGGAAATTATCTTTATCATTTCTTCAAATACAGTTTTCTTCTTTTTAGGCTATCCCTCCTCCTATGCTAAGATTTTCCACCATCTCTTCTAAACTATCAATTCTTCTCCCTGTGTTTCATTAATGGTTTTAACTATATTTTGTATCTCTTCTTTCATTATTTTGATTAGGCCATCTGATATCTCTGAGAATGATCATTATTTTCTCTTTTTTCAAGTTCTAGTTGCGTAGATATGAATCACAGTGATTGCCAGAATCAGCAACTTAGAGTATAGGAAAGCCTGGGAACTCTCTCCATTACCTATAAATCAGCAGTTAAGTCTGCATTGAGAAGTGAAATGACTTGCCCACTGTGGTAAGAATAATGTCTACTAAGGTCCCTGCAACATGAGCTGGGCTAGTTTTTTACTAAAAGACAAGAAAGCTGTCCACAAGCCTTGATTCATCCAATGTATTAGAGGTCATACTGCTGAAATGGCTTCCTGGTCTCCTGAGGCATACAAAGGTCCACAATGACCTTTAGTTTTAAAGGATGTTCCACTGCTATACAAGTTAATATGCCCTTCTGGCCAGACTCATTTTTTCTGTATAGAGACAGAGACATCTGAATCAACACTGTGTCATTGTTTAATATTCCTCCTTTGCTTTGACTAAGTAAACCTCAAACTGAATCAATATATTCCAATCTTGAACAAGAGCCAGCATACTGGCCTGAGTAAGGCTAGGCCTATAAATTGCTATAGTTGGTAGGATTCAATTATGACAAGTCTGTAGATCTCAAAGTGGAGTAATAAAATGAGGAGGAAGCAGTCACAGGTGAAAGGATGATCTGACACAATAACTTGCAGGTGTTGCAGGTAAGCCCTAATAACAGTAGAAAGCCACCCTCTCCTACCCAGCCTCCCGGACAGTAAAGGAAGCTAATAGAGGATAAAGCTATCCTGAGAGGGAGTATTCCATAGTTATTGCTAATGGCCCAAAAATATTAGGAGGTCCAAATAAGGAAAATAAAAGTAATCTATCTTTGTGCAAAAACTAGACACTACTCTTGCTTTTTAAGCACTGTGTCTTAAAGACAGAGAATGGCTGATGGATTTAGTAATAACAAGAATAAAAGAAGTAATATTCACAGGGGCTGGAGAGGGAGGCCATTAGTAACAGGCAGGAATTATGGTCTCCAATCCAGAGATTAGGCTGCAAAATAGAACTCTGTTGAAATCAATACTATAAGAAAATTGGAGAGTATTAGAACTGGGAATCCTCACTGGAGATAAGAAAGCCTCAGGCTTACACAATTACTACCATCACTACTTCCCTCCACCCCATTTCTACCAACATGATTTTCTCCACAAAGGAACTGGAGAGTTGAATGAACTTTCACTACCAAGAAACCTGGACAGCTGTAGAAGTTTAAATATCTGACAGTCAATGGAACAATGGTTGCTGAGGGTGTGGTCTAAAGATGCCAACTGTGCAGTTATATCAAACTGGGGAACTTAGAGAGGACTGGCTTTTGTATCAGTAAAATCAATTAGAGGCCCAAGATGGGGACCATCCTTTGTCTCCTTTTAGGTAGCTAAATTGGAGAGCAATGCATACTTGGCCCCATAAAAATGTTTTCCTTTAGTAGGCGGTTCCCCAGTGGGATTCCAGGGAGGACATGTCTTGGGGAGGTAGACTGGAGAACAGTGAGAGGAGAGTGCAAGGCAAGTCTCAGTATATTCCCTGGCAAAAGGTTAAGCTTCACGTAAAAGGGTAATGAGTTCTTAGCTACCCTTACTAAAGACCTGTAATGAGAACTAGTAACTATGTCAGAAGTGCTGTGGCCCTGATATTTCAGGTACTTACTATAATCACCTTATATAGAAATAATGAAAGAGGCTTTGTCTTCTATACTCTTGAAGTATATCCTTTCCATGCCATGGTTAAGTAAACCTTCTTTTGTTAAGAAAATGAAAAAAATCTGTGTAAATTCGGAAACTAGACACTTCTCCTTCTTAAGCACTGTGGGCTAAAGGCAGAGAATGGCTAATAGATTTATTAGTAATATTAAAAATAAAAGGGGGGTGGCTAGGTGGCGCAATGAATAGAGCGCCAGCCCTGGAGTCAGAAGGACCTGAGTTCAGAGCCGGCCTCCTACACTTAATCCACACAAACAAAAAAAAAAACAAAAAACCTAGCCGTGTAACCTTGGGCAAGTTACTTAACCCCAATTGCCCTAAAGGGGCGGCTAGGTGGCAGCAGTGAGTAAGAGCGCAGGCCTCGGAGTTGGGATGACCCGAGATCAGATCCGGCCTCAGAAAATGAGCACCCATGCATAAATAATGACTAGCCGTGTAACCTTGAGCAAGTTACTTAACCCCAATTTCTTTAAAAAAAAATAAAATAAAATAAAAGGAGCAATACTGATATGGTTGGAGGTGGGGCCATCAGTAGCAAGGAGGAGCCAGAGACTGGATTAGAAATGGAATTCTACTGAAATCAACACTATAGAGAAGAGAATAGTTAGCATTTGTTAAGAGCCTCCAGTGTGCCAGACACTATGCTGAGGATACCAAGAAAGGCAAAAAACAATGTGTGTTCTCAAGGAGGTCACATTCGGGCCAGAGGATCTGGAAATACTATAGTTTGAGAGAGCAAACAAAATGCTGACCCTATATATAGGAAAGGGTCATAGGTTGACATCAATTGCAGGTCTAAGAAGGACAATTCTCAATGAGGCAAGATTTGGATGAAAATTGAATCATTATTGTGGGTTTTATTGCTACCAAATAACTTTACAAAACCAGACAAGTAACAACATTCACTTGAAAGGACAAAAAAGTCAAGAATTTCAAGGTCATCATACAAAAAATAGCAATAAAGGGGGCATGCCTATTATCATCAGATTTCAAAATAAAGAGTAATAATCATCAAAACTACTTCATATCAATTAAACAGAAAATTAGATCAACAGAACAGACTGAATAAAAAAGCAGAGGCAAACATATTAGTGTAGTGTTCGAAAATCCAAGTAGTCAAATTACTTAGAGGAAGACAAATAACTTATTCTTAAGCAAAATACAAATTAAAAGAACTTTCAGGTATTACCCCCACAACCCTCAAATTGATAATGACAGTCAAGGATAAAAATAATCAGTGTTGGAGCTAGAAAACAATCTAGAATTATTTAGAAAAGTTACTAAATTGTACATATGTTTTGACCCATCAATCTTGCTATGGACATATATATCTCAAGAGTTTAATAACTGGAAGAAAGGTACCATACATATCAGGATGTTTAGCACAGCACTTTTTGTAGTAGCAAAAAACTGAAAACCTACAGTATATTCTGAAAATGTATACACTAAACCTTATTTATATTACTACAGTATAAATGCCATACTGTATTATTCCAAACTGTCTCAAGTCATTCGATGGAAAAACTTAGAAAATCCTACTGTTGCCCATTGTAAGTTATATAAAGAATACAATAACATTAATAAATCTATTGTGGTTGGAGTGGGGGAAAAATTGAAAATGAAATGCCCATATATTACTAGCTATGTGACCCTCAGCAAAGTCACTTAATCCTGTTTGCCCCAGTTTCGTCATCTGTAAAATGAGCTGAAGAAGAAAGTAAACCACACCAGTCTCTTTGCCAAGAAAATCTCATGAAGAGTCTGGTAAAACTAAAAAACAACAACATAGTAGGTCTAGTGTTTCCTCATATATACATATATATATATATGCATACACATATATACATACACACATACATATATACACATATATAGTTTGAATATGACTAGTGCTTATAAAGGTACTTTGTTACTTAAGCTCCTTTTATCTTGAATACATAAATTTTGGAGATTCTGATCTTTTCAGCATTTACAATTGGGTCCTAGGGAAATAAAAGATTTTCATAGAGAATTAACATGTTTTGATTTACTCCCTCTTAATGTCATTTTAAAACTGTTTTTTATATACAGGCATTTTAATTTAAAACAACAACAACAAAGTGTCTACTTCCACTTATGACAGAAGGTAGATCTATAAAGAAGCCCAAGGCTACTGAATTTTAATAGCTGACTAGCTCAATTATTTCAACAGCTAAAAATTGGCAGCTAAAAAAGCAATGCAATTTTACACTATGGAGAAGTAATATTAAAGATGTAGGAGTCTAAGAGGGTTGCATCATATAGTCAATTTTGACTTACATTTAAAAAAAAACACAAATAAAAAGGATCAGCCAGAAAATTTTTTTAAAAAGATGGTTTAATCATCTAGTAAGAATGAGAAATTACAGACAGAGACTCCAAAGGCTATTTGAAGGACTATCATATGAAAAGTAGCACTAAACTTGTTTTCCTTTACTCCAGAAAGCAGAACTAGGAGTAACAAATCAAATTTTTGAGGCAGATTTAAAGTTGATACAAGGAAAAACTTCCTAACAATCAGAAACATCCAAATTTAGGGTAGGCTGCCCTAGGACCTCTTTTAAACAGAGGCTGAATAACTACTGAGGATGTTGCAGTGGGGATTCCTTCTCAAATATGGGCTAAACTGGATTGACTTCTTAGATTCCTTTTTTTAACCCTGAAATTCTATGAAGATGAAGAGGTTACTAGGAAAGGGCTGGAAGCAATTTCTTAAATGTCTTAATACAGTCCCTGGCTCGGGTACCAACTATGGGGTAATCACACTTAATATCATAAATCTGACTGTTCCCCAAACTATCAAAAATCGTATGTAAATAAGTCAACCATATCCCTCCCATGATCATCATGACAGTCCAGGAAATCCACCCACCCCTCCAGGTGTTGGGCTCTTTCAATATGTAGACTACAGGCTGGGTCTGATATAGCCACCATCTATGGCTCTGCTAATATTTTCTATCTGTTCAGGTAATAGGGCCTGAACACTCACAGTCTATTTTATGGAGCAGCTTCTATTTATAGCACCAGTATAACTATTGTTTTAAATATCAACAAGTTAATATCCAAAGCAAATATGCCACAATTATATAAAATTTTTGTTATACATTTCTATTTTTAAAAAATTTAGGCATAATAAAATAAACTTAAAACTAGTTTTCTTTGCAGTTCTCATATTATTTCATTAATTTTTTTCTTTATGGTCATATCTCCCTAATAAAAATATAAGCTCAATGAAGTTAAAAGACATGTCTTGTGGCAGCTAGGTGGCGCAGTGAATAGAGCACTGGCCCTGGACTCAGAAGGACCTGAGTTCGGATCTGGCCTCAGACACTTAACACACACACAAACAAAAACCTAGCCATGTGACCTTGGGCAAGTTACTTAACCCCAATTGCCCTCCAAAAAAGCAAAAAAAAAAAAAAAGACATGTCTTAACTATTTATTTTTTCTAACAATTGACACATTGCTCTAAACAGAGTAGGTGCTTAATAAATGTTAAGTTGAATTTACTGGATATAGGAAGAAAAACTAGAAGATTTTTTAAAACAAGTTCACAGATCTTACAAAATCAGTCACATATTTGCTTACTTGTTTAATCTCTTCATCTTGCTCAGCATATCTATACCGATTAAAACCTTCTTGCACTGCTTGAAGGTTAAACAACATTTGTTTCAGAGCTTCAACAGGACCATGATGTTTACCTCCAGACAGCGTACTTCTCTAAAACCAAAACATATGCTTGACCTTCCAAAGTCATACAGCATTAATTTTAAAAATCCTCCTAATACTTTTATCATAGAATTTTTTGCTGGAGAAGGACTGTAAAATCACCTCCTATAACTTCCCTATTATTTATTTATAAATTTATTTTTTATAAATTATTTATTATCATTAACAATAACAGTATATACTTAAATAATGCTTTATAGTCATAAAAGTGCATATTACCTGACTTTCACAACTACCCTTGTGAGGTAGATAGGCAAAATATTATTATTCCCATCTTAGAAAGGAGGAAATTGAAGTTCAAAGACTTTGTTCAAGGTCACACAACTAGTTACTGGCAGTCAGGACTAGAACATGAGTTATCTAACTTTCAAGTGGTCTATTATATTAATATACCTGGATAAGACTTGTGTTAACAATATTTTAAAATTCATCCTCAAATGCTGCCTAATAATACCCATGCCCCAATTCTTGCTGCCTCCACTAACTGTAAAAACAAGACAGCTACAAAACAGGATTGCCTCTGCTATCCAATGCTTTATAAATTCCTTTTAAAAGTCTGTAATAATGATCAAGTCACTATTTTCTAACTTCCAAAGAAGTGTTAAGTGCTCTAACATTTGAACAAAACGTCGAACAGAGTCAGCAGAAATGAAAGAACAAGAATGACTTAACAGCTCTTTTTCTCTCATAGTCAGACTTTAGGCAGATAGTTATTAACTGCCCTTTTAACTTTTAATAAACTGAGGAGGTCCACAAAGTAAGGAAAAGAAACACTGAGTCATCCCCTTTACCTTTACAAAAAATGTTCTGGGGTGGGAAAAACATCATAAACAAACATTTATTGTGCACCTACTATAGCACTTTGAGCATAATTGTACTAAGGTTAATGGAAAGATTTTGAATGATTCTGCAGAAACTATCGAGAGGAGGGCATCAATAGAAACATCCTTAAACAGTTTTGAGACACAAATCTCCAAATAGACATTTTTAATTTTAATATTAATGCTAATGTGTCAAAATATATGACTTTAATATATTTACAATGGCTAGAATAGTAGTTTCATTATCATGTTGATCAAAGCTTAATTTGCATGTTCTACATATAATTTTTGTTGTATACTCATTTTCTCATATAGTAACTATGTAACAATATATGTGTGTGAGTGTGTGTGTGTATATGTGTGTGTGTGTATATATGTACCACTTCATAGGGTTGGTACACAATTTGTGATTTGAAATTATTATAAAGTTTTAAAGAAATGTCAGTAACATCCATGATTAATATGATGCCAAGTCCTTGGTCAGAAATATAATCTCCCAATGATAACACTGTGACAATAAGAAAATAAAATTCACTTTACTAAGACACTTTCTAACACCGTTTCCAGGAATTCAGCAAAAATTTTTTAAAAAGAGTCTGTCAGAAGAGTTATAGTCACAGTTTTTACACATTTTATAGTATCTTGAATAATCCTATTAGATAAGTTGGGATAAATTTTGCTCCATTTTGAAACTAATGTAGTCAAAAAAACCCTTTCAAGTTCATAAAAATTCAACTTTACTTACCGGATTACCCTTATTTAAACAATCCTCAAGGAACTCATGAACACGTTTCACTTTTACGATCTGTTGAGGTCTTTCACCATAATCCACAGGCACAGGTGATTTGCTAAATAGAAATACAGGGTAAACAATACTAGCATCTAGTGGTATAATTTTATTAGCCATAAATTATGGTAAAGCCTTAACAATATAAACAATATAACATGTTGAACAATATAAAATGTTGAAAAAACATAAATTAGGCAAGGCCATCTTAAAAAGAAATGCAGTTTTATTATTTCTAAAGATAGATGATAGTTTAAACTATGTTGACATCTTTGTGGATATTCTAACTGGGTAAATGGATATATCTAAGGATCTTTTAAACAGGACTTCAGAAATCCAGTTTGCATAATTAGTATGCAATATCAAGACAGAGCTGCTTTAAGCAAAGTAAACTTGTTTGTCTCTGTTCACCTATCAAAAAATTCAAAAGAGTACAGTCTGAAGTGATAAGTAATATGTTATTGAAGACATCTTCAAAAGCTCAGTGAATATGCAATGGTACTGGAAAACCATAAGGAAAATTAGAATGATGTGCTTCTTTCATATAATTAAAAAAATCTTATAGCTTTCAAATTCTCAAGGTATACTGATTTGATCCAAGGCAATTTGGATTCTGGAAGATCTGGACAACTTATTAGCTATGTGGCCCTGAGCAAGTAAATGATAATAATTAGCATATATATATACTTAGATAGATAAGACAGATTTAGGTAGAGAGATTTAGATACATATGTGTGTACACACACACACACACACACACACACACACACACACACACACACACACACACAAAAAGATTCTGCAGAGCTTTAACTAAACTATCTCATTTGATCCTCACAAGCATCCTGGGAATTAGGTGCTATTATTAAATCCATTTTATAGATGTGGAAACTGAAGCTGAGAAATTGGCTTAACCTCTACAATCTTCAGTTTCCACATCTTTAAAATGAAAGGATTAAACTTTGTGTAAACTGTAGCATCTTAGGCCTCATCTAAATTCTAAAACTATAATCCTCTGATTTTTATGTCACATATAAAAACAATTTCAACATTTTATTGTCACATTGTTCATGTAAAAAATGGGGGAGAAACACAAAAGAATTTAAGTCAAAATTCTAAAAAGCATCTAGAATCTGTGGAAGGAGTCTGAAAACAAACATCTAAAATCCATTAATTTGGTATTTTTTATATTATATTGGTAGGCAATCAATATAGTTTAATTTTAGATGGTAATGCCAAATCTGTTAGACACAAACAGACTCTCCACTGTACCAGCCCCCAAATTGTATTCACATCTTATAGCCCAACAGGTTAATTTTCCAAATATATTTTCCCACAGTACCTGACAATCCCAGGCAAATTTCCTTGTTCCACATGAAAGCTGCCCTTTTCATAAAATTTCAAAGCCAACAGTGACTTTAAGAGGTGACTGAATTCAACCTCCTGCTTTCACATACTTCAATTACTAATCATTCCCTCATATCCTGTTTTCAAGGCAATCATTCCATATTTATTTAGCATTTCTTTATTTTTAAAATCAAACTATTTATGGAGTAACTACTAAATGCTTAAAACTATACTGGGCCACGAATTAACCCTACAGCCAGGGTGACTGGCCTACTTTCTATTCCTTCTCTCTCCCTGGAAACAGTTCTTGAACTTTCCCCCTCCAATATTTGCCCCTACTGTTCCCTCTTTTAGAATGCCCACCTGCCTCCAATTCTACGATTCTTCAAGTCCTAGTTAAAATCTCACCTTCATAGTTCTTTCCTTTACCCCAACCAATAATAATCTCCCTTCTCTGCATTCTCACAGCATTTATTATCCATACTACTTATTTGTTTTCTTTTTATGTGTAATGTTTCTCTTTAAATTGTAAATTCCTTGATGGCAACAAGTTTACACCCCCCTCCAACAGCACCTAGCACAGTTCTTGAACATAGGGGCACAAAATATTAATACTAACCATAATGGAATGATATTCTGTTTTAGGTGTTCTTAACCTAGGGTTCATGAACCTGTTTTTAAAAACTATTTTGGTAACTGCATTTCAATATAAACTATGATCTTTTTAATTCCATGTATTTTATTTTATATATTTAAAAACATTATCCTTAGGAGTCCATAGGCGTTATCAGACTGATACAAAGGTCCATGACACAAAATAGGTTAAGAACCTGTTCTATTTGGAGATTAACACAATGGAGAACTAAGTAGGAGTCAGCAGCCTTGTTGGGAAAAGCAAATGCATATACAACATCCTTTCTTATTCAAATTAACAAATATTTCTTCCTTCTCTATTTCCTTCATTATTATTATCTACACTTTAAAGAGAGTAGGATAATATATAGCAGAGTTGTACAATGTAAGTTCCAAGTCCACCACAAAGGAACTACAGAAGGAAAAGGTTATAGAATCACAGATTGGAGCTAGAAGGGCTCTTTCTGCATTTATGACTGTTTCTCCACTTAAGATTCCTTTGGAGTCAAGCTTGGCCTTTACAAAGAGAAGGCCCTCTTTCCTCCAAAATTATTAATAATTATGAGTAAATGTTATTTTTCTTTATACCCACTGCAATCTCTTCATACCCCTGAAAATAAATGAAACACCACATAAAGGCATGTATAAAACTGTCTTTAACTACTCCTTCAAAGTAAGAAAGAAGGGGCTTATTTTTGCACCTTTTGGAATAAAGAGGGAAAAAATAGATAGATATAGAGCTGTATGGAGCTATAAGAGATTCTATCACGTGGTGCAAATAAGAATAACAATTTAAAATATAGAAGACTTAGTGCTAAAGGTATACAATTACCTTTATACAATTTTGTGTTTATATATAAGGTGTCCTAAAGACTTAGTGCTAAAGGTATACAATCACCTGTATACAATTTTGTGTTTATATATAAGGTGTCCTAAAAGTCTTAGTCTTAGACGGTTAGGTCATTCTGCATAAAGTCCTTTTGTCTGAAAAACTGCTCCCAAGGCAAATTTCCTTAACTGCAAATCTGACCACATGACTTCTCTACTCATTCCAGTGGCTTATTGTCTCTATGATAAAATACAAATTACTCTTTAGCTTTGAAAACCCTTCAAAACCTTGCTCCACCATATTTTTCCAACCTTACTACCTCTCTGAAATGTAACCAAAGTGGCTTTTTCTCTGGTTCAACACATAATACATACGATATTCCATCTCACAGTCTCCATGCATTTGCACCAAGATGTCATGCCTGGAATGCACTCCTTACTTCTACCTCATAGAGGCCATCTTTTCCTTTAAGATGGAGCTTAGGCCCTATCTTCTGGATGAAAGCTTTACTGATTCCTTGATTATTAGCATCCTCCCCCTCAAATTAACTTGTATTTAACTACTTTACGCTGTATATCTCTATTTATATATATGTATATATATATATATATATATATATATACATATATATATATATATATACTTGTCTCCCCCATTAGAACGGCATTGTGAATATGACAGTATTCAGTCTTTCTGCTTGTCTCCCCAGTAAGTGCTTAGTGATTAATTTCTATTTTTTCCCACCCCATTACACATTCCAATAATCATTATTGCTTACTCACAAAGTAACTGGACTATTTTCCCATGATCTTTCTGCTTCTAGTTTATCTAGTGAGTAGGGACTGACATCATTTTTCATGGTATTTGATAATCCTTCAGAAGCATGTTCTAGAGTTCTCTTGGCCTTCAGGATAAGCAATTCAATTTTGTCATCTATATTTTTTAAAAAATAAAATTAGATATTTAATTGAAATGCAATATTGTTACTCCAGAAAGATAAAATATCACTCGGATCACAGATTCACACAATTTGAAATGTGTATAAGCAGTGATAATTTTTTTATAAACAAGTAATGTTAAAATGACATTTTAGAGAAACAAAAAAGAAAAAATGCATTCAAAAGAATATGTAAACTTAATTCCATAAAGGGTTAAATATCAAAGTCCCTACATGTTATTAGCTTGTTTCTCAGTTTAGTAGCAAAATGGTAAAAGAAAAGTTACCACTGAAGGGCTTTTTGGATTGCCCTGAGAAAGGTATGCTCTCATACTGAAAGTGACCAAGTTCACAACTGTGTTTATAATTGACTAATACTTTGTCACTGGTGGAGTCTGAAATGCTACAGTGGTTAAGTGAATGTTCGTAATCCAATTTATGAGCAAACTGAGTTTTCCTTTTCTCCAAATAAATGTGTTCATCTTTTTTTTGCTTCAGAGAACTACTTTGACTGGATGAATCAGGTAACAGATCTTGATCGTGTAGCCAAAGCGGATAACTATAGTCAGGAATGCTAGTTATCCCTGACACATTTAGGTCTGACTTCTGGCTAGTAAGCCATCTCGGGTAATTTCTTCTAGTATGGTGCTTTGGATTTTCTTTGGGAGAAGGCATTTCTGAAGAATATTCTGATGATGCAGAAATATATTTGCAATGTTTATTTGAAGTATTTTTCATCATACCACAATGTTTTTCATTGGTATCTGAGAACAGAACAGGAGTAAACAGGTCCTCATTTCCCACAGGATTGCAAAGATCTAGAAAACTGGGATTCCTTTCATTTTCTGATGAAGTTTTTTTAGGAAATTTTCTGTCCTCTTTGCTATTTTGATGTAGTGATCCAATACAAGTATTGGTAGGCAGTGATCCATCTGGTGGAAAATGTACTAAATCATCAGTTGTTAGGCTAATAGAATCTATGTCACTCATCATCTGGTTTCTACAAGATGACTTTGATCTTTTGCAGTCAAAGTCTTGAAAACCTAAAAAAAAAAAGCATATGACATATTTGTGTTTATCCTTCATGTTTCACATATAATTATAAAAACTAGTTATGATTTTAAAAAAAAACTGTTTTTTTTTCCTTCTCTCTTCCCCCAAAACACTTTACAAGTAATCTATGGTTCACAATGACATTTCAACTCATTGTTTTTATGGGCCACAGGTCACTGTCATTCTCTTGTCCAGTCCCATTCATTGTTTTACTCATTCCAATTTTTCCCTATTTTCTTCCTTAGGTTTTTTCTGTTTCTAGTTATTCTAGTGGGGCTTTTTCTTCCACTTTCTGCCTTAAAGTCTGAGTATAAAGCCTCCTAGTCTTTAAATGTTCCCTTCCAGTCCCCTGTCAGTACCAATTGACTTTTTTGGAAGAGCAATATTTTTAATAATAGCAAAACAATATCATGGATTAATTGAACATTTAATTTTTATCTTTTCAAAACTGGTCTGAGAGAAGGGGAAAAAAGCACAGAATCAAAGATTGTTGAATTAGAAAGGAATCAGAGATCAAGTAATCCAAACTGTTTTTTTTTAATAAATGAGGAAATCAGAACCAAAGAAGGAAGTTAAATGACTTGTTCAAGGTTGTTATTACTGACCAGTCCAGCAACAAAATCCATTTCTAGTTCAGAATTCCTTCCTGTACAGAGCAGGAAGGTAATCAAAGAAAGACTTACTCTTAAATTACCGAATGCATTTTATCCTCAAGCTTCCTCTTTCTACTATCAATGAAAAGAATCATAGAAATGTCGAAACTCAAAATGTTTTTAGAACCAAAGTTTAATGGACCCTAAAAGAATCTACAACTGAAAAAGCTAGGGAACCAAATAATTACATAATGATTTTATGTAAGATCAGGTTTTGTAAAATAATTCTTATCTAGCCTCTTCTCTCCACAAAAATTAATCTTCCAAAAGTACATATAAAATTATTATACATAGTTAAAAACATAGAAAAGTATAATGAAAGCATACCATTTGTGGATTTAGAAAGAAATTTGGAGAACTTGGAATTCTGGATAAGGTTAAACTTTCTAATACTTTTATCCTCAGACATACAATTTAGATCAAAATCATCAATGTAGGCCTGTAATGCCTGAGAAGCAGAGTTGTAAAGCTTGTCTTTGTACTTTATAGAACCACTGGAGTCAGAGGAATTACTGCTATTCAAACTGCAACTTGCTAGAAGAGAAGATACTGTAGATTTGGGATGATAAATGCTGCATTTTTTAATTGTCTTTGCCATGGTTTTCTCAAAATAGTCTCCTATTTCATCTTTAAAACATAAACAGTAAACACACAAAAAAGGTACATGAGATTTGAGTTCAAATAACATATGTAGCTACACTAATATAAACTCTAAATATGTTATTATTCCTTTAAAGCAGGAGTTCTTAATCTTTTACATATCATTGATTCCTTTGGCAATCTGGTGAAGCCAGAATAATGTTTTTAAATGGATAAAATACAATAAAAAGGAAACCATTATTAAAATAGTTATCAAAATATTAAAAAGTTAATGGACCCCAGGGTAATAACCTCTTGTCTTTAAGGATGAAACAGTTATCCTTAATAAGATTCTCAAATCTTATATACAATGTCCCAAAAGACATTTAGGATGCCCCATATGGTAGCTACTCAATAAATGTTAACTTTATTGTTAGGGATAACAGTAAACATTTTAGAAAGGGAACCAAGAACATAAAGAATATTTAATGATAAATAAGTCCAGTTTTGATATATTTGCAATATATTTTATTAAATTATTAGAACTTGAATCTTTAGTTATCTTGATATAGTATAGTAAAGCCTAGCCACTCTCCAATGTTATGCTGTAGATCTCAATACTCATCAGGCAAGGATTGAGAAAAGGCCAGCTAAGAAGTATGAATTATGGTCAAAGCTAAGGGAACCAGTGAAATTTGGGTAGAAAGTTTGGTGAACTAACAAGAGCCAAAAATGGAAGCTAGTGGCAGATGGGGTGAAGAAAATCTCCCAGATATCTGCTACTTCTCTCTACAGTACATAGGTGAGAATAACAGCGATATCTCATAACCAGTATAGCAGCAAGAAACAGATCAGAAAACTGGGCCAAGGTTTCTGAAAGGCCCATCTGTCCTAGATACCAGTATTTTGGCCAAAGGGTCAAACCGTATGCCTGAATAATACAATATGACCAGAATATGTGCCTATCTCTTATAGTACTACTCTCAGTCTAAAAGGTCTACAGTCTTCATCAACGTATGTTGAAAAATAGCATTAATTTGATTGAGCACATAAAATGAGAGTACCAAACAGTACTCACTTTTTTAAGGTCCTACAAAATACAAGTGATTGTTCTGTTGTATTTTCAGTGATGCATTTTATGACATCACAACACAAAGCATTCCCTTCTAGCAATATTTTCCAGCCTTTAAACATTCCTCTAGAGAGAAAAAAAATGGAACTGAGAAGCAAAAAGATGGAAAGGAAGACATTTAAATGAGGATGGGAGAGGAAACAATAATCAGAATAGCTACTTGGCACATAATCATAAAAACCTGATTTCAAATAATCTGGGGTAACATACTGGCTGTGTGACTTGAGAAACTCACTTAACCTTTGTGCCCCAGGCAACTCTTAACAATTGAAGTCACAGTAGCTGATCTAACTGCATAGGTAAAAGAAGTTCCCTGCACTGGCTTGAAATCAGTTTTTCTCTGGAAAAAAAAATGAATTGGTGGTATGAAAGTTTCTAAAATATTTCTCTCATAGATTTTCATAGCAGTAGAAGCCTATTTTGAAAGTCCTTTAATTTTCATAGATTGCTAGGCTTCAACATAAAAAAAAAACAAACAAAAAAACACACATATATATATATAGTCACCTTCATTTTTATGAAGTATAATACTGAAGTCAAAAAGCTTGTCCAGGGTCACTTAATTTGTTAAAGGCCAAGCAGGCTGTGGAATCCAGGTCTCCTTTCAATATTGACCAAGCCCAGTGTCATAAGAGAAGCTATAAAAATAGTTTAAAATTTCCATTTCCTTAGGTTTTACTAGTGGTCACTGAAAGGAATAGGGAGAGAAAGAAATATTGTGCTAGTGGTTTTCTCCATAATGACAAATTGCCATTGTTTAAAAATTTTTTAATGTGCATACATAGCAAGTCTGTTTTTAACTTAAAGAATTATAAAACATATGCTGCATATTTGTGGAAACCACACCATTAAATAGTTGTCCTTTAAATAAAACTAACTAGCCATGAAAAGTAATTTTTTAAAAAATGTTTCTAGTCATCAGTAAGTAAACAAACATTTGTTAAACTCTATGTGCCAAGGACTGTGCTAATCACTGGAGATTAAAAAATATAGCCCCAGCCTTCAAGGAGCTCACATTAGGAAATAACATGAAAATAACTGTCTATATATAAAATATATACAGAGTAAATGGAAGAGACTGGCAGCGAGTCTTTCCCTTTATCTTTCATAGAAATCCTTTTAATCAACGTGAACTGCTACAACTTTTTTCAGTGCTTAAGTTAATGTTGATGTTGCTTACTTCCCCTCAAAGAAGTTTAAGTGTTTCAGAAATAAACTCATTTAACTCTTTTCCACTACTAAAATAAAGAGATGATCCCTGTCAATCTTATAGCACTAACAGTGCTTATGGTACTTCAGGAAAAAAAATGAAGTTATCATCTCAGAGTTTAATGTTATTCTTATTCTATTTATAACACAGTAACAAATATTCTATACAAAATGCAAAGGAACTTAATTTTTAGCATTTATATCCACTTGTGTTGTAAAATTAAAATAAAATTTATTTCCTTGTATTCATTAACTAAAATGTTTCTTATAAAACTAATTATATAAAACTATATTAATAATCATTTACTTTTTATTAAAAAGGCTCCAAGTTCTATAACAGGATAACAAAGCAAAAAAGCAAAACATAGCTGCCTTAAAGACAAAGATTATGTTTATGACTGGTAATTGATGTGACAGGGACCAAGGAAAGGACAAGATGGATGTAAATTATTCTTCCAATTTTTCTGTCTTCTTCTACAAGCACTGAGCTACAGGAGGTAAGCTATATTATAAGTTACCTGACATCCTGATTCCCAGCATATACTCCTACTGATACACAAGCTTGATTTTACCTTTTTCTCAAAATGCTGTTTCCACATCCCATTGTTGCAAATGAAATGCATCATCAAATGATGTTTTCTGGAGGGTCTGATCTAAGCAGAGAGCTCACCAGACATCAAAGAACCTGCCTAAAAAAGTTCTTTAGTAGTGGATGAATAGACCACCCTATGACATGCAATTACCCAAGGAATGAAATGAAAACCGGGTTTCAGGTATTCCTTCACAGTTTGGCTTCAGAATTTTTTTTTTCATGGAATTACTCTTTTCAGAAAGTGCAAATATGCGGAGATGTTCGCTATGACTTTAGTTGACAATCATCAATATTGATTTAAATGTAAAATGATTTCTAGAAAAATGTCTATGAACACAAGGAAAACTGAGCATTAAACAAAACAGATAAATACAATCCTCTAGTTGGACAACACTCCTTTTTTTTCCCCTTAACTCCAGAGAATCCTCAAGCTTCGCAATTGCTACCCTCCCTCCCGCTTCCACCCCGCCCCCAGGACCTTGGATGACTAATCTCTTCTCCTGGCAGGAACTCCTCGCGCAGAACATCTTTCTTTCATTTAATAACTACTTACTGAGAAGCTTCAGGACGTACACAGTCGTGAGTCTGTCTCCAATCTGACCTACTTAAGCCCTTCTCCATCCTCATAAACCAGACCCTGGGGGCACGTCCTCCCCGCCCATCTCCTGGATCTCCCGCAACCTTCTGTCTTGCCCCAAGGGCTCGGCCACCTGTGGGCTGTGACTCCCCAAGCCTGGCCCTGGGCCTCAGGTCCCCGCCCCCTCCTCTTCCTTGTCCCTCGTCCCCGAGGGGCGTCAGCCGCCCCGCCCCCCAGGAGCCCCGCGAGCTGCGGCCTCAAGGGGCGGTCGTCGCCAGCCCATCTTCCCGGTCCCCAGCCAGGGGACTACGCAAAATGGGACCCACTTCCGTGACCCCAGCCCAATGCTCGGGGCATCCACGGAACCCCCGCGATTTCCCCTCACAGCCCAGCAGCCCCGTCACAGCAGCTTGTCGCCCGCCCTTTTTAAACCGACCTCCAAGTTGGAGCTCGGGCTGCACGCATGCGCGGCATTCATTCGCTTTGGGGGGCGAGAGGGTGTGAGGCTTGAACAGAGGAGATGTGGGGTAGTGGAGGTATGTTAGGCGCGCTGCCTTCTGGGAATTGTAGTTTTATCCCATCATCCCCCTACCCCGCCTCACCTCCATCCCTCTTGCATTGGTGGGGGTGGTTCTGGACCACTACAACCTGCTCTGCCCTCCTCCCCACCTCCAGTTCCTTCTCTGCTCTTTTCCATCACCGCGACTCATCATCCAGCTCGGGCCAGAGATAGGCCCTTCCTTTTTCCCGATCTCAGAGTCTGTGTGAAGGGAAGAGGTGAGTGAGGGGGACCCTAGGGCTCTATATCTGCTGCTGTTGCTGCTGCTGCCGGGAGAGACCCAGCCCTGCAGCCCCAGTTCCTCCAGGTGAGCCTCAGTTTCCTCCTTACCCAGACCCCCTCCAAAAAAAAAGAACCCTTGAATGAATGGAGACACCCCCACTTGGTCTCACTGACTGGGATATCCAGAGATACCCAACACCACCCCCCCATCTTCTCCCTCCTCCTCCCCACTCACCCCACCCTTTCCCTAGGCATCAAGCTCTCCGGCCTGAATCTTGCCTGACCAGGTAGAACCAGCACTGAAGGAGAGTGGTTGGTGCTGGATTTTCCATAAACGCCTTCGAGAAGCTGACTCCCAGAGAAGGATGACAATATCCCAAGCTCAGATTGGAGTCACAGGCATGTCAGAAGAGGGATTATCTCAAATGTTGATTCAAAAACTGCATTAAAAAAAGTGCATGTTAAAGAGGGAAGGTGGGGGAGAGCTGTCTAGTTTCAGATGTTGTTGATAGTTAAAAGGAGATGCTCTTTTTAAGCTTCTTTCCAGTCACTAAATTTGGAAAGATTACCCTTGATTTCTGATAAATATGGGTAAATTTCAGCTGATCCAACATAAATACCGTCACGTAAAGCAAAATTTAGTTTTACCCTTCTCCTTTGGCCGGTAATAGAATCAGATAGCTTTGATTAAATGTTTTTGGGGTTTTTTTATCCTTTTATTCTCTATTTGGCAACTCTCTCAAGTCCAAAGTGATACCTCTCCATATCAGTATATGCATATACATTCTATTCAATATCTATTGGATGTACATGTATATAGACCTGTACCTATAGATACATACATATATATATACACCTATACATATACATTTTTATATATATTTATATACACACACTCTAAGACAACCACAAGCCAATGTTCAAAGAACAAAGTTTGTCAAATATGTGAAAATATAAAAGTCAATGATGTGATTTTGAGAAGTTTATTTTAACTTTAAATAACTTTTTAAAGAGATTATATTAAGCATTTTATGTTTAAGAATTTCCCAACAGATTTTTCCTGTAAATTTGATTTAAAAATTTTCCTATACTCTATCTTTTTCGAGTTCATTGTAATTTCATTTAATTTTGTAATCAGTAGGACTGCTATGTCTCACCCCTTTCATATCCTTGCTCCTCTTGAGTCATTCTTTCCTTCATTCTATCCTCCCCCTCTCCTTCCCTTTCCTTCTTCCTCTTCCTCCTCTCCCTCTCTCCACATGGGGAATCATACCCTTACCTGTGGATGCTCTGCCTACAGGTTTATAAATTTTAATTACTGAAACCTCACAAGATATCTTGGGGTTTATTTTATAGGTTAGATTTTTTTCTCCCCCTGCTTATTTATTCTATCATTAAAAAAAAAAACTGGAACAATTAACTCTTTTGTTCCATGGAGTTGTCATTTATGATATCTTGAAATACAGCACTGGAAAACCAGGCTTTGATAAAACGTCTTAGGATTCAAAAGTTACTTGACTTCCTTATATCCAAATCGTTCTGACTCCCAGTGATTGGACAACAGTAGGTCCCAGCCCAAGTCTCATTTGGTCATTGTTTGGGTTCCTATGGCTCAGAATGACCATAAAAAGCAATTGTTTCTATTCTAGCTTGAAACCCTGAGGGTCTTCCCCTCCCAGCTGCACTTTATTTATTTATTTATTTATTTATTTATTTATTTATTTATTTATTTGTTTATTTAAGTAGGTAACTAGGTCATCTTTTGTGTCATTTTTAACCTATTCTTAAATCACTGAATGGTTCCTGCCTCAGATAAACTGAGAGCTGGGAAAGACCATAGCTTAAAAAGGCCAAGGACTCTCACTGAATTTTAGGTCATTTCCAGTTGTCCTGATCTATATCTTACCACTGGACTCAGAGGACCTTGGAGAAGAGAGAGAAGCTGATGACTTTGCACACTTCTGCCTCCCTTAAATCAACTCACTTACAAGTCTAGACATCACCCTCTTGATGTCATTGGTTCTCTTTGAGAGGAAGGACAAACAACAAATGTCAACAAAGCCTCATTGTAAATGTATGTAAATGTCCACCCCTACTAGGGTTTAAGTTTTAAATAATGGAATATATTCCTTTATTTTAGAAAAATAGAATACAAAAGAAATGATCAAACATAGTAACAAAATTAATTCATCAAAATATATTTATTTTTAATTTAGAGAAATATGTAAAACTTGTAGAAATTCATAATACGTATCCTCAACAGCCACTGGAAATTTGATAAAGCAAATATTTATTAAACACCTACTATATGCAAAGCACTATGTTAGGTTAACTGGAAGTGGAAAGAGTTTAGATAATACATGATCTAAGTCATGAAGCCTCCATTTTGGTAGAAAAATAAGACACAAATGCAGATAACTATAATATATAATACTATAACATGATAAGTACATCAGAGAAGTACAAAACAAGCTGTCAGTGTTAGTTTTCCAAGAGGAAAAATAAAACTATTCCTAGTAGAGGGTGTGAAAACATTTGAATTGGGCTTTACAAGCTAGGTAGGAAATTCAGCAAGCAAAGAAGGACATTCCAAATAGGGAATAGCACAGGCTAAGATATGAAGGCATGAGAACTCAGGGACTGATTGAGGGACAGAGAATTGTACTGTGTGGCTACAGTAGCACAGGATCCATAGAGGGTAATATAAGATAAGGTTCGAAAGATAAGGTGGTAACAGAGAGTAGTACCTTGAGCACCATGCAAAGGAATTTAAATTTTGTAGAAAATAGAGAGAGCCTCTTGAAGCTTTTTGAGCAGAGACTTAATGTGATATAGGCAAAAGAAAAATTATTTTGGCACTGATATGAAGGATGACTTTGAGATGGCAGAAAGTAAAGGAAGAAGACCAGTTAGGATTTTGCAATAGTCTGGGGGTGGGAGGGGAGCACCTTGAGGCCACATGTGGCATTCTAGGTCCTTGGGTGAGAGGCCTTTTGAGTCCAAGTTTTACAGAACAAATCCTTTTGTTGGGGAGATTTGTTCTGTGAAGTTTGGATTCAATTAAAGGATCACACTTGAGGGCCTAGAAGGCCACATGTGGCCTTGAAACTGTAGGCTTCCCACCCCCAGCAAATAGACGGTACTGAGACTTTGTACTGCAGTGGTCAGAATAAGAATCAAGATGAAGGAAGGAATGTTTCAGAGATGGAATCCAAAGGACTTGGTAACTGATTACCTTTGAAAGGTGGGCAAGAAGGAAGAATCAAATATAATTCCAGGAGACAAGGGTGTTCATGTTTTGCCACAGACAGTGAAGTCAGAAGTTTTTGAGGAACACATCTAAATGCATTACATTTGAGGAGTTGGAGGGACATCTAGGTAAAGATATTAGAGATTTGGAGTTGTGGGTCTGGAGCTCAGGAGAAAGGTCAGGAGCAGAATGAGATTTGAGAGTATTCTGCAGAGACAGAGACTGAAAGAGTGAATGAGATTGCCAAGAGTGAATCAAGAAGGAAAAGGCTGAAGACAGACTTTTAGGGAACACCTACATTATAGGTTCAAATAAAAGGAAAAATAGTTGTTAATAGAATCAGTAGAACCAGGAGAGTGTAATGTCTGAAGCCTATGGATGACAGAATATATAGAGAATAAGGAATGGTCAAAAGCTTCATATGGGTTGAGGAGAATAAGGACTGAAAAGGGGGAATCAGAAAGTTTTTGTGACATTTGAGAGAGCAATTTCAGAAGACTGCTAGGGGTGAAAGCCAGATTGGAAGGATTTGAGGAGAAATTGAGTAGTGAGGAAGAATAGGAAGCAAGTACAAAAAATTTTCATAGTAGTTTGGAAGTGAAAGGAAGATGAGATAGAAGGGTATAAGTCAAAGGAAGACCTTCCCCCCATCTTCCTCCCTTTCCTTTCTTCATTCCATCCTTCTCTCTCTCTCTCTCTCTCTCTCTCTCTCTCTCTCTCTCTCTCTCTCTCTCTCTCCCCTTTGTTTCCTTCCTTCCTTCCTTGGATTGGGGAGAGGGGAGTATGTTTGTAAGCAAATGGGAAGTATCCATTTGAAAAACAGATTGTAGATGTGTAGTAGAGCAGGAATGATGGAACAGTATTGAAGACGTCAGAAGGGAATGAAATGAGGGGAGAGGTAGAAGGATCCTACCTCTTCTATGAGTGGAGAGGACAAAGAAAAAGTAGGTGATGCAGTTGAGAAGGTTAGAGGAATAGAGAAGGGAAATTAGATTATTCTCTTCCAAATGGTAGGGTCACATGGAGTTAAGATGGGGGGGATGGTATTTGGGAGCAAAAAGAGAAAAGCAAATGTTTAAAATAATTGCAGTGAGGAAAGGTATAAGAAGCCAATAGACTAGAGTCGGATTGTGGAGCACAATCAAGGTTATGTACCATGAATTTGTAACGGGTAAAATCAGGTCAGTTTCAGGACTTTCTCCAATAACACTCAGAAGTCCTAGAGTAAGATCTAGGGAATCAGATAATGAGAGTTATCCAGGGATGAGGATTTGAAGATCATGAAAGGAGAAAGGTCTGAGGCAAAGGTATTTGCTAAGAGAAGATTAACTGGCAAAGGCCAAATATAGAGGCAAGTTAGCCAGAGTAGTTAATTTAAACAGAATCACTCTTATTATTGTTATTTCTTCCTCATTTTGTCAGAACTGTACATAACTGAGTGAATGAGATTGCCAGGAGTGAATGAAGAAGGAAATCCATCATCCCTGATGGGTGAAAAAGCACTCAAAAGCATGTTAGCATTACTTGTATATGAAGAACAATAGTTTTTGTTTAAAGAGCTTACCATTGCTACAAATTTACTCCATCTTCTAATTTCTGCTACTGGACACTAGACCTGTTGTTCTTCAAACTCTAGTAATTATTAAGTAATTAAATTATAAAGATTGTATGTGAGTAAATGCTAGGCCTGCACATGAACTGACTGAGGTTAAAATGCTTTTTTTGAACCCACTCACTATTTTTAAAAATCATCAAAAGTTGTAGGTTACAAGAATGTCAGAAAAGAAAGGAATGTGAGGGAAGGCTAGAAATCCAGAGGCTGGAATGAGGTATAGAATTAATATCTGTGAAATGCTGGGTATTTGAGGTAAAGAAAGAGAAAATTATAGTTAAACGTGCTTATTTTAGATTTCCATGCATACATATAGGTACCATGTGGACATGGAATTGAATTGAATTCCTAACACCCAGATAAGACTGTGATGACTGCCTTGGATAGGAAATATACACAGAAAAGGGCAGCTTGACTATATTATTCAAAACACTATGGATTAGTATGGAGCAAAGAGCAACATAACTGTGGAATATTTTCATTTCTTTGTATATGAGTTTCTTCTACCAATCCTTTGTTTTTAAAACTTTGCAGATAGATGGACTTTAAAAAACTTGCTGATGAAGTCTCCCAAGAGGTTTTAGCATTCAGCCGAGATACATCGGGCTGGAAAGTGACTAAAACTTCAGTAAGAAAACAAGTTACTATATTTTAAGAGATTTTATGATATACACATTCGTCGTAAAGATTTTTTTAAATGTTTTTTCTTGTAACAAACAGAAAGAGATGTGTTTGTGTTTTGCTTTTGTTTTTGTTTTTGTACCTGACAGCTAATTTATTTTGTGGATTTTTATTCCCCTTTGAGAAAAAGATAACAGTTTCCTGGAAGCCTTCTAGAAATTACGATGGACATTTGTGAGTACTTCAATTATTTATTTGCAGTAATGATATTTGCGGTTTTAAAAATGTAATAGCAATGATATAAGTGGAATCCACAGTTGTTTTGTAAACATAAGTCATGTGATGGAGGTCAGATGGCAAAAAATGAATTATAAAATCTATTTTTAAAAGGGCCACTAAGAAAACATACTAAAATTATATTTTCCAGTCATTTATTTTCAGAGGAGGAAAAAAAAACCTTTTGACAGACCATTCATATCAGAATTGCTAGTTTCAAAAGTAATTATAAACAGTTAAGGTTTAATTGTATTTTTTTCTTTTTCTGGAGTTAGACTCCTACTCTCATCCGGTGGTTTTGTTACCTGCTTTATGGATGCCTCTGACCTTCCATTATGTGAAGCATTAGAAAACCTGCATCTTCTGATTTTATTTTTCTATAAGATGTTTTTAAGGCAAATTTTATTGTTTGATCATGCAAGGACAGATGGTTTTAACACAAAGACTCCAGGGCAATGGTCATACTTGACATTTTCAACCACATATTTAGAGTTTCTCAATCATATTTATTATAAAAGGTGCCACATAACTATATCACATTAGCATGTGTTCAGATTTTAAAATTAAGCATTTTAGGTTTGTATTCATTCACATCTTTCTCCTTTTTGAGACTTTATCCTTTTTCAACTATGCTTTGCCCAAAGTTTTTGCATTTTATCCTTTATCAGGCACAATCTACTCCATTGACATTTATCTGTCCTATATCCTGTCCCCTCTCTTGGTTTCAAGTTATTAACTAGCTAAACGAATAAATCATTTTCTGTTTATTGGGAAGAGCTAGAGCCCCAGGTGCATTTATTTTTAATGTGGTCTTCTTGAGATTATAGTTCAAGAGGCATTATGATGTTACAAAAATAAAACAAAACCAAAAAACTCATTAAACTTGGACTTGAAAGTTTAACTCTCAGAGGTTTAATATCAGTTTTGTGACCGGACAAATAATTTACTCTCTGTAAAATGGAGT